>JAVKPL010000519.1:0-154475 GCA_032173675.1 Gastrolobium villosum
AGGATTTTGATCCTCAGAATATCCCCAACTATGAAAAAGGGCTGACATTCAAAATTCAGAAGTCCTTGGGAGGTATACCATCACAGACCTTCCAGGAAGCTTATGAACGAGCTTTGAACATTTTTGACATCTTACAAACTGAAGAGGAAGTCATGGAGAGGAACAAGAGAAAGCAATTTGGCAGTGGTCCTCAACAAGTTAGCGGTGATAAGAAGCCTCGTTATGATAACAGGGGCAATAACTGGAGTGACAAACAACCACAGGGACAGAAGTATGCTGACAAAGGTAATTATGGCGAGAATCAACTCAAGATCCAAGTTCAAGGAACAAAACCATACTCTTGTAAAGTATGCGGCAAGCAGGCACACCCTGGGAAGAGGTGCAATGGAGAACTTATAACTTGTTTTCAGTGTGGTGGCAAGGGGCACAAGGCTCACCAGTGTACTGTCAGGGGATTCAATCAGCAATCAGGCTCTCAAGGAGGACAACCAAAACCAGATGAGGAAATCGGCAATATGCCACTACTGGAAATCCCAACAATGGAGCTGGAGCAAATCAAGCGACAGGTCAGAATGCTGCTAATCAAACAACAGGGAGTCAAGGAAGGATCTATGTCATGAATCACACTGAGGCTGCGACAAACCCAGATGTTATTACAGGTACCTTCTTACTTCGGTCTGTACCTGCTTATATATTGTTTGACACCGGTGCATCGCTATCCTTTATTTCATCCTCTTTTGTGGAGAAAACGAGTATGGTACCATCTTCTACCTTCTCAACCAATATTACTTTACCCTCTGGAGCTGTTGTCTCTTGCTCCAATGTTTACGAAAACATTCCGATTAGTATAGCTGGTTCTGAGCTACCAGCTGATCTAGTCCAGTTTGACTTGGCGGATTTCGATGTCATTTTAGGAATGGATTGGCTTAGCAAGTATAGGGCTAAGCTAGATTGTAGGGATCAAAAGATATCTTTTAAGGGACCAAAAGGGAAATACCTCTCTTATAAAGGTGTTGTACCCAAACCTTCCATTCAGATAGTCTCTGCTATGACTATTAAGAGTTTACTTATAAAGGGACACCCCGTTTATTTGTGCAACGTACGCGACTTAACTCTCGAGGAGAAGATTGAACAAATACCCGTGGTCAAAGAGTATGCAGGTGTTTTTCCCCAAGAGATTCCTGGTATGCCACCTATTAGAGAAGTTGAGTTTGTTGTCGATCTTATGCCCGGTACTGCTCCGATATCAAAAGCGCCATATAGGATGGCTCCGGCAGAATTGAAGGAGTTAAAAACCCAACTTGAAGAACTGTTAAACAAGGGGTACATAAGGCCGAGTGTTTCGCCGTGGGGAGCTCCAGTTTTGTTTGTGCGAAAGAAAGATGGGAGTATGAGGTTGTGTATTGATTATAGGGATCTGAACATGGTGACCATAAAGAACAAATACCCATTGCCAAGGATTGAAGACTTGTTTGATCAATTGAAAGGAGCAGGTATGTTCTCAAAGATAGATTTGAGGACTGGATATCATCAAGTACGAATCAAGGAAGACGACATCCCAAAGATGGCCTTCCGTACCAGATATGGGCACTATGAGTTTACGGTCATGCCTTTTGGCTTAACGAATGCCCCGACAGCTTTTATGGATCAGATGAATAGAACCTTCAAGCAATACTTAGATCAATTTGTGGTGGTCTTCATAGATGATATTTTGGTGTACTCCACGACGAGGGAGGAGCATGAGCAACATCTGCGGATTGTGTTGGATATTCTAAGAGAGAAGAAATGGTATGCAAAACTCTCAAAATGTGAGTTTTGGCTGGAGAAGGTTGCCTTTTTGGGTCATGTAATATCTCAAGAGGGAGTTTCTGTTGATCCAGCGAAGATTAAAGCAATCACTGAGTGGCCTAGGCCTACAAATATTGCGGAAGTCATGAGTTTTCTCGGTTTGGCAGGTTATTATAGAAGATTTGTGAAGGATTTCTCGAAGACAGCTCATCCAATGACAAGGTTAATACGTAAAACAACGAAGTTTCACTGGGATGAATTTTGTGAGGTCTCTTTTCAAGAACTCAAGAAGCGTCTTACTTCAGCTCCGATTTTAACATTGCCATCAGGAACGAATGGATTTGAGATCTTTAGTGATGCTTCCAAAAATGGACTCGGTTGTGTTCTTATGCAACACGGAAAGGTGATATCGTATGCCTCTAGGCAGTTGAAGTCGCATGAAGAAAATTATCCCACCCATGATTTGGAGTTGGCTGCTGTGGTTTTTGCTCTGAAAATATGGAGGCATTATTTATATGGCTCCACTTGTAAGGTGTACACGGATCACAAGAGCTTGAAGTATATCTTCACCCAGAAGGAACTTAACATAAGGCAAAGGAGGTGGTTAGAACTCATTAAGGATTATGATCTCGAGATCCAATACCACGAAGGCAAAGCAAAGCCGATGCACTTAGTAGGAAATCTAGACATACCCTTAATGCTTTTGTAATACCCAATGAATTATATGAAGAGTTCAGGAGGTTGGAGATTGAAATGTTTCTACCCACGGATCTAAAAGTTATGCTTAATGCTCTCACCATTCAACCAACTATTTTTGATGAGATCCGCGAAGCGCAAGCATCTGATTCTTTGTTGCAAGGAATTAAGGAGAAGAAAAGTCAAGGAGAAGCTGTAGACTTTGAAATTGACGAAGGTGGCACAATGAAGTTCAAGGGTAGATTATGCGTGCCAGACAACGAAAGCATAAAGAGAAAGATTTTAGAAGAAGCACACAATACGCCCTACTCAGTTCATCCAGGAGGAGTAAAAATGTACAAAGATCTAAAGAAGAGTTTTTGGTGGCCTGGGATGAAGAGAGAAATAGCTGAATTTGTAGCAAGGTGTCTTACTTGTCAAAAGGTGAAAATTGAGCACAAACGACCTGCGGGAGTGTTGCAACCATTGGAAGTTCCGAGGGATAAATGGGAGTCAATTTCTATGGATTTTGTCACGGGTTTACCTCTGACTAGAGGAGACAAGAATGCTATCTGGGTCATAGTTGACAGGTTGTCTAAGACTGCAAGGTTCATTGCGATGAAAAACACATGGGGTTTGAGCCAGTTGGCCGATGCTTATGTGCGAGATATAGTGAGGTTGCATGGAGTCCCAAAGGACATAGTCTCAGATAGAGATACAAGGTTTTTATCAAACTTTTGGATTAAGGTTCAGCAAGCTTTTGGAACCCAACTCAAATATAGCACAGCCTTTCATCCTGCTACAGATGGACAGACGGAGAGGACGATTCAAACTCTTGAAGACATGTTAAGAGCCTGCGCTTTGGAATTCAATCAATCTTGGGATAAGTGTTTACCTTTGGTCAAATTCTCTTACAACAATAGCTACCACGCGAGCATCGATATGGCACCCTACAAAGCATTGTACGGTAGGAGGTGCAGAAGCCCATTATGTTGGAATGATTTTCGAGAAGCTGGCATTGTGGGTCCAGATATGATTCAAGAATCGATGGAACAAGTTAAAATGATTCAAGAAAAGATGAAAACAGCTCAGGATCGTCAAAAGTCTTATGCAGATCAACGACGACGACCAGTAGAATTCGAGACTGGAGAAAAAGTATTCTTAAGAGTATCACCGATGAAGGGGGTGATGAGATTTGGAAAGAAAGGCAAGTTGAGTCCAAAGTATATTGGCCCATATGAGATCATTGAGCGAATTGGTGAAGTGTCGTACAGACTAGCTCTTCCAACGGAATTGGAGAATGTACACGATGTTTTCCACGTATCTCAACTTCGGAAGTATATACCAGATCCTTTGCACAAGCTTCAGCCTGAGTCTATCAAGATAGATCAGAATCTCACCTATGAAGAACGTCCTGTAAGAATTCTTGATAGAAGTGAAAGAATTTTGAGAAATAAGTCAATCAAACTAGTTAAAGTTTTATGGAGGAGTCAAAAGGTAGAAGAAGCAACATGGGAGGCAGAAGACGATATGCGCAATAAATACCCGTTTTTATTCGAAGAAGATACGTAATTAAGTTTCGGGGACGAAACTTTTCTTTTAGGGAGAGGTAAAAGTTAGCAACACATTACATTAGTTACCAATTCATTGGCATAAAAATGTTCAAAATCGTAGTATATTATACTGTAATCCATATTTTGTCCACTTGCTAATTTGTTTGCGTGCTACAATTTTAAGATTCTAGTACCTTATGCCTTTTAGTTAATTGAGAAGCTCAGACTTTTAAGTTTCGAGGATGAAACCTCTTTTAAGGAGGGTAGAATGTAATATCCCAGAAAAAAATAATAGTAATTTATAATACAATAAATTAATAATAGTAATAAATTATAAATTAGTAATAATAATAATGGGTGATAAATTGTGATTATTTGATTTGTAATGTTTGATTGGATTAGGATGAGTCAACAAACATAAATTGTTTGTATGATGAGTCAACAAACATAAATAGATATGATAAGTCAACAAACATAAACATAAACATAAACTGTTTAGATATGATGAGTCAGCATGGAGTCAGTAATGTATAAGCCCAACACTTCAACTATAAATAGAGGCCTAGCCTAACCAAACCAATTAACTCTTCAACATTCCTCCTCTACTACTCTCTCTCTCCTCACTCCAAAAAGTTTATTTTAATTATTTTCAATTTTTATATTTTTCTGATTATCAACCGGTTCTCTGTCCCAGATTACTCTTTTCTTCTAGAAGTTAGCAAAAACGGAGACCAGGTAATCCTAATCCCTAGGTATTTTTTTAGATTATATTTTATGTGAGATTTGGTATGTGTAATCATAATCATTAGAAATCTTAGGTTAATTTTATATGAATCATGATAGGGTCGCTGTAATTTTTTTTTTCGGTCTCTGTGCAATCCTTTAATTGAATGCAAATTGTAATTATCATTTCGTTTATATATGTATATATAGTTCACAAAACAAAAACCTTCTTTCTCGATTTGTGTGCGTCACTTTCAATTAGATTATATGTATATTCAGTAGCTGATTCGTTTCTTTCGTTTCTTTGAAGTTACATATATTTGCAATTCTCCTTTTCGATTTACGTGATGAACATATTTCAAATGCATGTTTTTAGTTATATGAATTTAGTTACAATTGTTTCTTTTATAGTCTGTGCCTTACTTTATAAATCAAGGCACTAATATATATATATATATATATATATATATATGTTATTTTTTTTGGAAATTAATTATTCACTGCAGAAAATAGATATTACATATATTTGAAATAAATTGGGAAATTTTGTTATGTTTGTATAAAAAAAATTAATAGTGGAGGATAGCTTTGGGATGGTACCTCCCAAAGTGATGAACACAACTTTTGGGCTTTATGCCTCCGATGTGAAACTAATGTGAAAAAGATTATATCCGTTCTTCCCAAAGTGGTGTCTGGCAGGGTTCCCCGGGATACTAGTAGCAACTTTGGGAAGAGGTGTGCACACTAGGAAGATGTGAGTTGATTATGGCCAAAGTGATTTGTTTGTGACTGGCAGGGTTTCCCGGGTCTACCATGGTTCTCTTCCCACTAAATAGACTAAATGGATTAAATAAAGATTAATATAATTAATAACAAGTTTGATGTTTGATTTGAATTTTTTTGAGTTATATTATTTTATTGGATTATTATGAGTTACACTTTTTATTTATTTATTTTTGTATATCGGATTTGGATTACCAGCTTTGCTGACTTTTGTGTTTGTTTAACTGCAATGATCCTTTACGGGGGAGCATATTTTCAGTGAAGTATGTTGCAAAGGATGAGGCTAGCTGTGGGCAGTGAGGATCACGACTCAGATATTTCTAGCTAGTTTCTAAGTTTAGAATTTTTATGAGTTTTAAATAAATGCATGAGACATATTTCCTTTATTTAAACTTTAGTCTTTGGTTTTATTTTTAATGTAATAAATTTAGCCTTGCACCTGTCCATAGTACAAGTGCGGCGGTAACACTTCCCAAATGTGAATATTTTGAGCTTCCGCTGTTATTTATAAAAAGTATTGAAATTATTTATGCTATTATAAATTCTTAGAATTTGGGGTGTTACAATTCCTATCTAGGATTTTGATCCTCAGAATATCCCAAACTATCAGATTGATCAACTCTAACAAAGGGAATATAAAATTCCCATAGAGTAAAAATAAAGATAATTATATAAACCAAAAACCACAAATCAATCCTTCGTATCAAGGGTTCACATATGGATCGTGACCCTGACTACAATAAAAAAGATCTAGCCAATCAACATACTGATTGCTGATCTAAAATTCAACATAAACTAAAAATAAAAGAGAAAAAAGAAGAAGAAGAAGATGAAAAAAAACTAGAAAAAATCCTAATGGAGTGTCTTCTGAATTGTGTGGGATGTGAATCGTGTGTGATGGAATGGTGGAGAGGACCCCTTTATATAGCCACCTGGTGCATTGTCCATGTAATGCTGCGTGAGTAGATAAGGATGACACTTCATTTTGATGTAATGCTGACAAAGCATCATATCTTTATTTGCTGCAGTGCCAGCTGTGCTTTGACTCAGCGCTTTCATTGCAGATTTTTTCCTTAATTGCTTCAGGGCTAATTGAAGATAGTTTGAAATGTGATTTAAATGGCAGCGTTGATCAAGGATAATTTGGAATTTGACATGATGAGCTTTAAATGTTGATCCGTGTGTTGTTCCTCTCAAAGTGTCCAGATCTGCCTCCCAATTTCAGAGTTCCACCTTCGGGTTTTGTGAAGAGTTCTACTTATCAGACTCTTTTTTCCTCGCACAACACAGTAATTCTTTCCCGAAAATGTCGTGAAACGTATAACTGAAGATTTAATTTCAACTTATTACGTAATGAAAGAATTAAATTTAAACTTATTACGTAACGGAAGAATTAAATTAAAAACAATTTTGAATTCAAATTTTGAATTCAAAATTTCACTTCTTTTTTCTTGTAAAAACACAACTAAAAGGTGCATATTATTGACATACAAATAATCAACATAATTAACAAATATGTATTTAAATTTCTCTCTTATGACTCAATTCTTGTCAATTTTAACACAGAAAAACCACACTTGCGAGAGGCACATCAATTAGCCATGAAGACTAGAGGGTGAAACTCATAAAAGATTAAGGACCTTGGACTTGGCGTAGATTATTGGGGCTATTTCACTATTTTGTCCTTAATTAATTATTTAATAATCATTTTATTTTTGATTATAAATCATATATCAATCTTTCCCTTTTTAATCGATTAAATTAAATATTTAATCGATTAAATGGTCAAATAAAGATTTAATCGATTAAATCTTCAACTTAATAAATTAAATCTTCCTCTATATCAGAATAAATAGAGAGATTTAATCAATTAAATAGGGAGATTTAATTGACTAAATCTTTAAGTCAACAATTTTTGTCTATTTTGACCATTTAATTGATTAAATTTTTGGCTTAATCGACTAAAGAGGGAGAGATTGGAAGATAGTTCTGAATGAGGGATAAAATAATTATTAAATAATTAATTAGGGCCAAAATGGTGAAAATACCAGATTATTGGTCGTAAGAGCAATGTTACACTTCACCAACCCAACAAAAATTGTAATGGCTTTGTTCATTTTTGACACTTGATTTTAAGAGCAATGTTACACTGTTTGGAAAAAAAAATGTTAGTTTGGTTCGTTTTTAAGACTTAATTTAAGAGCGATGTTACACTACTAGAAAATGCAAAATAAAAAATAAAAACAATAATTTTAAGATAATATAATAGTAATTTTTGGGTGAAGTGAAATAATAGGGATCACCAACTCATTTAATAATTAAAAAGCATGTTACAATATTTTAATAAAAATTACAGGGACTTCTTGAAATCTGTTTCGGAAAACTATTTTTTGCTTTTTATAAAAAAAAATATAATTTGATAAGGTCTCTTTTGTAAAATTAATTGTAAAAATTGTAACTACTTTTTTTTTTCATAATCAAATTTGAAAAATATATTTGAGTTGTTTTTATTTTATATTTTAAATTTTAATTAAAAAACACTTATTTCATTAGCTATTCTATAAAAAAAATTTAAGAATACAAAAATAAATAAAACACAATCAAATATACATAATTCGCTATTTTATTATTTTAGGGGGGAGCGGGTGAGATGTAATATTTTTCTAATTTTAATGGATGAAACTTGAATGACTTTTCTTCTTTTACTCCATTGAAGGCAGAATTTTGATAACTTTCAATCAATTGTGATGTTAACAGCTAAAACCTTCAATTGTACCATCAGCGGTTACCACGTCTACATTTAAACGTTGCAATACAGATATCGAGTTTTAATTTAAAAGACCACCAACCATTTTTTACCATGTTATTATTTGCAATGCACATAATAATAAGATGGAAAAAAAATAAAAATTATTTGAGATATAGAATTTAAAAATACAAATAAATGAAAAATATTTTATTTTAATTCGAAATTTAAAATATTTAAATTAAATAATTAGTGCGAAAAGAGTTCAGTATTAATTAGTGGCAGACATGTGCATTTATATCCACTTCTTTTTTAAAATTTGAAATTGATATAGGTGGAAAAATAGTTTAACATCTTTTAGTAGGATATAACCTTATTAAATTTCCATTATTTTTTACATGAGAATTAGTGGCAAACAGGTGCACTAATATTCCATTTTTTTAAAAAAATTCCAAAATTGAAGTTGATACAGTTGCAAAAATATTGACACGGTTCTTTCTTTTAGCGATTAACCAACGATATAGACGTCGATAAAAATTTTGATTTTTTTTCCCGTGTGTCACACGGATATTGCACTAGTTAAATATAAACGTCAATAATAAATATTTATGGTCCTAAGATTTCATGCTCGTTATGATTTTAAATTTGAACACTTTATTTACAAAAAAAATAAATTAAATTGAATACTTTTGTAAATGTTATTGAAAAAGAGCCACATCATCAATCCGCATGAAAAAACCTTGGCCAATTAGAACGCCAAAAAGAGCCACATCATCAATATTTTTCTCTTTTCTTTTTTGTCCCTATTATTTTCTCACTTTTCTAATTTTATCCTCCTTTTTACACTAAAGGACCATCTAAAAATGGTGATCCCGGATCTCTTTAAATAACCTCCTATAATTCCAATTTGATGAAAAAGACAGATCAAAAGCATCTGAACCGTCCATCACGGAGGACACAAATGCATTTAAACGGTCAAGACAATAGCCAACTTATCGATCCACATGCCCAAAACCTAACGGAACATCACGACCGTCTCTTTTCGAGTACTTTGGAAAAGTTATTTAACGATTGAACAAGAGCCACGTCATCAGTTCGCGTGAAAAAATCTTGGCCAATCAGAACGCCAGAAACTTTTATATATTAATCACCGCAACAAACCATTCCGTATCCAATTCAGTTCACTTCGATTGTTGCAATTTCATTCCCAATCTCAAACCCTAATCTTTTGCAGAGTTCCAAATTCCATCTTCCTAATGGCACCAAAGGGAGCAGAGAAGAAGCCCGCGGAGAAGAAACCCGCAGAGGAGAAGAAATCCACGGTGGCGGAGAAGGCACCACCGGCTGAGAAGAAACCAAAGGCCGGCAAGAAGCTACCAAAGGAAGGTGGTGCCGCCGCCAGCGACAAGAAGAAGAAGAGAAACAAGAAGAGCGTTGAGACCTACAAGATCTACATCTTCAAGGTTCTCAAGCAAGTTCACCCAGACATAGGTATCTCGAGCAAAGCCATGGGAATCATGAACAGTTTCATCAACGATATCTTCGAGAAGCTTGCTCAGGAATCTTCTAGACTCGCTCGCTACAACAAGAAGCCAACGATTACATCAAGGGAGATCCAGACCGCGGTCAGGCTTGTGTTGCCCGGAGAATTGGCTAAGCATGCTGTGTCTGAGGGTACAAAGGCTGTTACCAAGTTTACCAGCTCTTGAACAAAATTAGGGTTTTGTTCGGGGGTTGTTTACTGCAGACTTGTATCCATATGTATGGAATAGCTTTTCTATGAACCGAATATATTTTGGGAGATCCATTTGAACATTGTTAAGTGCTGCACTTATTTTTCTATTTTCTTATGGTTACAATTAGACTATCAATTAAGTTCTATTTTATTTGATTTTTTAAATTGTTGAGAGTCAATTTCCTTTTATTTTTCTCAAGCAGATTGATTATTTATTTCCCTCTTGCCTGCCTAGATGCTACGATTGACCTTCTTTGTTTCCCTTAAGAAATAAAAAAACAAGAAAAAAGAAAAAGTGATATTCAAAATTGAATTTTTTATTTAAAGTTTTAATTTTGTATAAGCTCTGTATTCTGGATCGCAGTTCCATTTGATTAGAAAAGCTGAGATGTCACAAATAAAGCGAACCCGGTTGTAGATCGTCACGCGGGCCTCTTGCTCGTAGTTCCTCAGCCTGTCAGCCACTTTTGTATTGTAGAGTTTTTCGGAACCCATATAGTTGAAGATTGCTTCATTCAATTTCATATTATTGCACACTTAAGATTATCTTTCGCAGTTCAAAAATGTTTTCATCGTTCGCACAAATATTATTGCACACTTGTCCTTCCGAGTGTGCGACTTTGTTTTAGGGGATGGTCAATGGGATGTAACAGAACTGAAAGAGTGTCTCCTTTAGATATAGTTGATATAGTTGATATGGTTGAATGATCCCAGAGGATCGGGATTTTCCAACCAGAGTTTTGGTAATTGTATATACAATCATTGCCCTCACTGGAGTTTATGAAAGAGAACATCTCAAGGGGTAGCATCACTGTGAATGAATGATTAAAGAGGTAGAGAGCCAAAAGTGTGTACGTAGTGGTCTTAGCCTCCTTCAATATATGGGATATGTTTAAATGTTGACTCGTGATAGAAGTGGAACTATAGGGATTAAAAGGATAAGTGCCTCATCCTTTATCATTTGGTGATGGGATAATGTGCTCATCCTTATTTCTTTATGCTGCCACTCGCTGTTAGGTTAAGAACCATGTGCTTGTAGGATGGGTCCAGAACAATGATATATAGCAACTTGGTCCCTTCGAGCTTGGAAAACCCAAGACTTTGGTAGCTTTACATCTGAAGTAGGCTATAGCTCCCTCATAAAGGAGCAATCGTCGATCCGAGTAGACAAAAAATGAAGAATTCTTTGGAGATGGAATAGTCTCAAGAAGATCAAGGTTTTCATGTGGAAAGTTTTGCATCACCACCTCCCAACAAGGTGTTGGGTTAACTCTTGGATAGATAGTAACTTCGGGTTCAATTTTTGTCATATTGAGGATCAAACTATAGTGCATACTCTTAGTAAAAGTACTAGTGGTTAGGGGTGTGATCTGGTGTGACCTTATGTGATCCACCTATATTGTTCACTATTGATAATGGAGAACCGTATATGGTCTACTAATATTGTCCACTTATTGCTCACTTATTGTAGTGGTTAAACTACTCTTGTATCTGGTCTACAATCTTCAACCATTAATTTGGTTTTTGTCTGCCATCAACTGAGCCCATCTTCAGTGTACGCTTGAACAGACTCTACGATGGAGGAGTCTATAAAAGGGTGCATCTTAGCTTCATGAGTCTGTGAGCTCACTCTACTACATAGCTGCACACCATCTGGGCTATAGAGAAGAGTTTGGAAAACTCAATAGAAGATTTTCATATCAGTTGCAGAAACTATTCAAAACAAAAGGAAAGCAATGGTGGGAGGTATCTATGATCTATCATATTCCGCATTTCAGTATAAGTTAGAACTTACACATACCCCAATGGATTGCTCACCGCCCCCTGTTAGGTATGGAACCAACTTATTCCTTGTTCCTGGAGAGACTAGTTCTTTAGCACCACTCTTTAGGACTGCTTAACACTTAACCTTCAACTTGTTCACCATACAATCCAATCAGATCATTGGAGAACTCTTTTCTTCACTGCCTATTGGAGTCTATGAAACTGCAGGAATAAGCAAACTCATGGACCGAATGTTAAGTTCACAAAGCCTTCTCCGACTATCGTTCATAATATTAGCAGGCTTGTAAATGATATTTTGAGGAAGCAAATTCCAAGGGTGGCCTCAGCCGTACAAACAAGAATGTGTTTGAGATGAATATCAAATGACTCCCTCGAGATCAAGGGTAGGTAAAATAAAACACAGCTTCTCCAAGACCAGCACCTTTTGTAGGCATATGTAAAGACTCTCATAGCTACTGACTTAGAGGATTTAATTGTAAAGTGGATCTCAGTACTCCTTATACTGCAGAGCTTTGGGGCATCCTCAAATTTATGGAATTCGCCTGGTCAAAAGACTTGGCATATCATCATTAAAAGTGATTCTTTAGCAGTAATCACATTGTTTGCCAAGACTCATAATACTGCTTGAGAGTCTCACATGTTGACTCAACATTTAAGCATTGTTGGAAAAAGATTGGGTAATGCTTTGGCACATATACAGAGAAGGCATTGTTTGTGCCAATTGGCTGGCAAATCAGATATTAGATCAAGAAAAGTCCATGATTTCTAACAAGTTTATTTCAGTTCTGATCTGGCCTGATGCCCTAACCCAACCAGTTAAATAGCAGCCCAGTAGGGCCACCACTACTTAGCAGGTGGAGCGTATGAGTCCCTTATACATGTGTATCTTCATGCTTCCAATTCACACATAACTTTTTACACTTCAGCAGTCTCATACCTAGTGGGGCTCACGGGCCCATAAACGGTTATGACATCAAACTTTTCACACTTAAAGAGAATCTCCAACTCCTATATAAAGGAACCTTAACTCTCCCATTTCATCATCTTCTTTGTTCACTTGCTATTGTTGTTACTCCAAAAAAATTATTCATGTCATAATCGTTGCCGAAATTTACCTCCCTCCTTTCATTCTCAGCTACTTTGAGGCTAGTACAATGGCTCTATAGAGATTTGGTTTAAAGATGGCAAAACCGATTAAACCCGTCGGATCAACACGTCAACCTGCCAAAATGGGACAAGTTGGGTTATACATACTTACCAATTATCTCGATTCAACCCTTGGAGGGTTAAAATGAGTTAAGGGCATGTAGGGGTGGGAAGGGTCAATCCATGGGTTAAGAAATTTTATTTTAAATCATAAAAAATATATTATGTATTATTAGGTTAATTTTTTTTATGGTAGCTGTATCTAATCAGCATTGAGCTAGTAGGTCCAAGAAGCTAAATATTCAAATAGAATAAAATACATAAAATAAAAAATAGAGGTTGAAGAAGAAAGCACAGTGTAAAAAACACTATAAATGAGATTAAATTTGTGGCTGGGATTTGAGCATTTACTTGGTGAGCCATAGAATAGCAGTTCTGTTTGCAATTTTGAAATTTTATGCTTTCATCTTTAACTGTTTAGCATGCAGTTGTCATCAAAAAATTTAGAATTTTGGACTATTGCGGGCAATAATTTGCTGCTTGTGTCTTAGAAATTGTGTTTTGTAGAACCAGATAGCTTCATGGTAGATGTTATCATCTCATATTGTCAATTGGCTTTCAACCAACTCAGTATTGTTTCCTAATGAAGGAGACTGTACAACATTTCAATCCATGTTGTTTGTAATAAGGGAAAATACACACTTGTAAGAGATATAAAGAAATAAAACTTGGAGAAGAGAGAGAGGAGGGAAAATTTTGTAATTTAAAATTTTGAAAAAACATACTATATTCATCTAAAAGGACCATCCTTTTAAATGATAAACAATAAATACTTGTAATAAAGTTCCAATATGATGAGGAGGGATATTCTCGGTACCAAAATTTTTTACTACCAACTTACTACTTATCTAATCACTATTAAATTAACATTTTCTCTCTTTTCAAAAACTTTTTAATATTATCTCTCTTTGATCTAATTGTGATATGATGGGTAGTGAGTTAGTAGTAAGAATTTTTGGTAATTAATATATCCTTACTTCCAATATGTTTATATTTATTTCACTCAAAGTACTGAGTGCATGGTGCTCATTGTTGGAATATTGAGGCAGTTGCTGACAGAGGTTGTCTACTTAAAACAATACTTCAGTGAGTGTTTTGATTTTGTTGTACATTGAGAAGACAATTATTTTTATTTTAGACAAATGTCTCAAAATAACTCATTTGAAGCCTGTTTTAGAAGCAAGTTTTATTTCTTAATCACTTGCAAAAGAAATTTTGGTTTAAATTATCTGGGATGCTGTTTCTCAAGCAATAAATCGGGAGCTACATGTAGCTTATTTCACTTCCAATTTTGCGGATAGAAGACGAGCCAGGACGTATCGGCCTATTCTGCCATCTTTACTTTGATTTATACACTTCTCTCTCTTGTATCCATCACACTCTTACCAAAAACAAATCCATACCTCATGCTCGAATTCAGTTCAATTTCCTTACTTCATGGCTTAGCTCTCTTTTTTCTTTTTGTGGTCTTTCTTGTCCGTGAGTAGACCAGTTTTTAATTTTCCTTTGTTTTCTTGAGTGTCTTGCCCTTTCTTTTAGGGGGGGTGAATTGTTACCATTGGTTGGTGGTAGTAAAAAAAAATGACAAATAATCTTACAAAGAATTTAAATATTAAGATGGTAGCATGGCAACGCTTCCACATTATCAGTTAAAAAATTAAGAGAGCTAAATACTTCATTAATAACTTCAATCAAGACACTAAAAAACTAGACAAAGTTAAAATAAGAGAGCTAAATAACTTCATTAATAACTTCAATCAAGACACTAAAAACTAGACAAAGTTAAAAATCTTTTAACACACACACACACAAGGAGGAGAACTGAGTGCCAAATCCTAAAACGAGGTGTCTTAGTCATTCATTGAAAAATCTTAAACATAGATAATGTGATGCGATCATCACATGCTTTCAAAAGCATTAACTTTTACATTACAAAAAGACCTAACAGAACATTTACAAAATAACGAAGCTACAATCAAGCTTTCTTGGGAGACTTGGTAGCCTTGGAGGGAGACTTAGGTTCTTTAGCAGCCCTTTCATTCTTCTTAGGCAATAGTACAGGGTTGATGTTAGGAAGAACACCACCATGAGCAATGGTAACACCAGCAAGCAATTTCCCAAGCTCCTCATCGTTCCTCACCGCTAACAGAACATGCCTCGGTATTATCCTATTTTTCTTATTATCTCGAGCAGCATTCCCTGCCAACTCCAACACCTGCACCCACAAACATAATCCAAAACAAAATAATCCTTCATATTCACTACCTATTCAAATGTCTCAAAATTACATTTCTGCCACTCCATAACACAATCAAACATATTTCACAAAATTTCTTTAATTTATTTCATTATCTTTTAAATCTGAGAATTCTATTCAACATAACAACATGAATCAAAGATCTAGTAAGTGAAATTACCTCAGCAGCGAGGTACTCCATGACAGCAGCGAGGTAAACGGGAGCACCAGTTCCCACGCGCCGAGAGTATCTTCCTTTCTTCAAATACCTACCAATCCTTCCAACGGGGAACTGAAGACCAGCCTTGACGGACCTTGACACGGGCTTCTTCTTGGGCCCACCTCCTCTCCTTCCTCCGGCACCCTTCTTCACTTTTCCGGCACTTGCTTCCATCGGAACCCTACCGGATATTTTGGGGCTCAGAGAGAAGTGAATGGGAAGTGTTGGGATGTAAGAGTAAAAGGGATGTGGTGGTTCAGATGCGGGGGAACACAGATTTATGGAGCTTTGGACAGCGTAAAGTGACTCTATGGATATACAAGTAAACGCATTTTCGACGTTGGATTCAACTTTATCTACGGTTGTCGAATGTTTTGTGTAGTTATCCGTGTGACTTCCAAGTGGACCAATGTAATTGAACGCCGCTATAGCAATAATTTAATATACCACATTCCTTGGGAGTGGATCGTGAGATTTTACCTGAAGAGATCATGTGAAAGGATTTTTGACCGTTGATGGACAAATCAACGGATATAAGAGATGAAGGAGAAAAAAATATTGGAATAAAAAATAATTGTTTATTATCAAATAGTAATACTTCAGTTTGTGTATTCAAGAGCTGAGCAAGTGATAAAGGATATTGATTTAATTTTCACCGATATCAACTTGAGAAGGGATCTTAATTCTGTCTTGTCTCTTATTTGGATTAGTTTCATAATTAGTTCAAAGTATTTAAACTTATAAAAATACTATTTCAATGGAAATCTCACATGAAATGATTTTGCAAGTTGGTCACTTGAAATCTCACATGAGATTATCCATTTTGCTTCTGTTTGCCATCTTCTGAAATAGTATTTATGAATATAAAAAAAAAAGGACTCATGTGATATCATTCACACGGATATTAATAAAATTCATGTAAAGAGCTAATTAAATGCAAGTATTAACTTTTTTTTTTTATAAACAATAAGAGTTTAACTTTCTTGCTACATCAAAAGATAAAGTTTTTTTTTTATAATCTTAAAATGACATCATTTTGGGATTTGAGAAAAAAAAATGCAAGTATTTAAGTATATTTAATGATAGGGTTTTATTATTGTTATGTAACATAAAATAAGTGTTGTTTTCAACTCTCACATCAAAAGAGAGAGAAAGTGTAATGATGGAAGAGAAAGAAAAATATGTTGATCCCACATTTTTAATGTGTGTGTAAGAAAGTGAAGTTATATTATGTTAAATGATAAACATAAAACTCTTAATGATATTAGAATAAAGTAAGATTTATAAATAAAAAAATTCAAATCCTAAAACGATAATATTTTGAAAATGAGTCTTTAGTGCTACAGTATTGAAAATATGTTGTAGATTTATTTTGTGATTTGTATGGGAAGAATATAATATAGAATTTCGTCCGTTTGAAAGTGATGGTATAATGAAACTTGGTCATATATAAGATCTTATAGAATGAAGTCTCAATATTATTAGTATAGAGTATTTGATATTGATATAACACTTTATAAAATAATATAATTTGGAAATGGCAGTTTATCTCAATTTACGAAATATTTAGGTACATATGTCGCCTAGTGTGGCAGATTCAAGGAAAAAAAAAATATGTTCGCACATTTAGTGGTAGGGGTTTGGTGGCAGCGTCTCCATTTTTTTATAAAAAAAGTTTAAATCAACACTTGAACCCGTTCATAATCTTGTTGCTTCCATAACAAGCTGTAGGCCATAGTTTGAACAATTATTTCCCCTTAAATCTTACTAATCCTCCAAAACAAATATGATAATATACTCCAGTATATTCATACATCATTATTCTATTTTATAGTGGTGAATAAAAAAGTAACACTACCTGTACAGAATATCAGACCTGCAAAAAAATGAAAAAGAGAGCATGGGAATGAGTAAGTAACAGGGGAAGAAGAATAAATTTTTTCTCTAATCAATTTGCGTTGCTACGTTGTTTTAATCATCTCCGTACGTTGCTAACTGATATAAGAATAAATATTTTTTTATTTATTTTTTCACCAAAAAAATCATCTTTTTTGATCACTAACAAAAAAATTAGATCCTCACTTTAGTCTATTATAAAAAAAAGATTAGTGACCTGGTCCCTATAAAATTTAGAGTGGACTCATTTTGGTCTTTTTGAGTGAATAATTTTTTAGGGACCTCGAGATTGATTTTTTTTAAGGGACTAAAATGGGAACCATATTTTTTGTTAGAAACTTAAAAGGGTATTTACTCCTAATATATATTGAACCAAAAGATAAATAAAGACATGCAACCAAGAAAAAAAAAACTTGAAATATAAATTTTTATAACCGCACTTGCGGGCATTTGCCCGCAAGTGGATCCGCCAGTATTTGTCGCATTACTAACTCGGTGTGACCGGACAATTAAAATGAGATATTTTTTATAATGTGTCTATTGAAAAGAAGAGAGGGAAATACTCTCCTCTCTTTATGGATGGCAACAATGTCTAGATGAAAATACCCTATGGTTTTCACCAAAGAAAAATAAAAAATACCTTATGGTGTGATGTTGATTTTAGTTTCCTTCGAGTGTTTCAATGGGTCACGGTGAGAGGGTAATGAATTCGACATAAGTTTATGATAATATTCGAAAATTTAAAATTTTCACCCAAAAAAAAAAAACCCTATGGTGTGATGTTGATTTTAGTTTCCTTCGAGTGTTTCAATGGGTCAGGGTGAGAGGGTAATGAATTCGACACTCAAATCAATAAGGACAAGAAACAATATGGCCTATGGGTAGAACACAAAACTGAAGATTTGATTTGTATTTACCAGAAAAAGGAGATCATTTATGGCTTACAAAAAAAAAAAAAAAAAAATCATTTATTGCTAAAAATAGTGAAAATAATCATAACGGAGATTGTGTATAATTTTTTAAAGCTCGTGTGTCTAAAGATTGCTTCACTTCAAATTTATATTATTGTACACTTCGAATGATCATTTGCCAAAAAAACAAATCTAAAGCAGTCCCGTCATTCGCACTAGTATGATTCGTCTTGCAGACTGAATGAACAATTAACATGACTTATTTTTATTGGGCCATATGACAAAAAAAAAAAAAACTGGCCTTTTGTGTGATCTTTCAAAATGCAGCAAATTAAAAAATGGAATTTTTTTTATAACAAAAAATGTAATTTTAAAGCCATTAGATTTGATCTAATGGTGAAGGACTTGGGTAGTTTATATTAGGTTATGTGTTCATAATTTAATATATATTTAAGTTAAGAACTTACACTATACAATCATAATTTAATTGATTCGCAAGAGTGCCCAAAAACATAATTATTAAAACTTTTTCTTGGGCAACAAATTTGATAGTATAAACTATCTAGAACACACAAACAATACTGAAAATATACGTATACTATTGTCAATGGCGATTCGAGAGCACTGGCAACTCCAGAGAATTCAAGAAAGAGAGAAATGGGTTTGTTACAACAGACTTTCGATGTCTCTCCCGCTGATACATCTCCTTATTTAAAGACTGACACAATGCAATTGTAATACAAAACGGTTGAGCCTCTATCACAAGCCCAACTTGTTATTCAATTAAATGACATAAAAGTGTAACATTTGGGCCTCCACCGACATGGCCCAGGGCCTCCACCGACATGGCCCACTCACTATCAACCACTCACTTAGCCACTATTGTCTGTCACAAAGTCTTCAAGCCACGTTGGTCGTCTTCGTACTCTTGGTTCTGTCCTCTCCCTCAGAACAATGTCTTCTTCCATCTCCATAGGTGCTTCTCGAGTCAGAACAGGGTCCGGGTTCATATCATTTCCCCTTCCCCTTGAAGACATGATCTTGTCCTCAAGATCGAAACTTGGAAAGGCTTGAGAAAATTCTGAATAAGGAACCCAAGTTGCATCCTCCAACGGTAATCCTTCCCACTGGACTAAGAGCTGCAAAGTTTCCTCATTTCCCAACTGCAAGACCCTGGTCCTAAGTATAGCAAGTGGTGTGGTCACCGGATGGTTGTCCCAGCTCACCGGAGGTAGTGGAGCGCTGTGAAAGGTGGGGTTTTGTCAGTACGGCATGAGGAGCGACACATGGAATACGCGATGTATGCGGGACTGCTCCGGCAACTGCAATCGGTAAGCCACTGAGCCCATAGAAGCGACGTCGCAGCTTCGAAAATGACTGATTACGTACCGAACGTTGTCTGTAGGGCTGCAATTTGACAAGAACCAGATCCCCCACTTTGAAATGTATATCACGGCGTTTCTTGTCAGCTTGAGCCTTCATCCTTTGTCGTGTTCGATTGAGGTTCTCACGTAGCTGTCGGAGGATTTCATCACGGCGATTGAGCATAAAGTCAACGGCTTCGACGGTGGTTGGTGTGCCTTCGTACGGTTGGATTCGAGGAGGTAGACGTCCATAAACTGCCTGAAAGGGAGATAATCCAATCGACGAGTGGTATGCTGAGTTGTACGAGAATTCGGCCCAAGGTAAGTACTTGACCCAATCTTCCGGTGATTCCATTGTGTAGCAACGCAAATATTGCTCTAAGCCTCTGTTTGTCACTTCAGTTTGTCCGTCGGATTCCGGGTGGTTTGTTGTGCTGTAACAAAGTTTGGTCCCACTGAGTCGAGACAGCTCAGCCTAGAACTTGCTCACAAATATGCGGTATCTATCAGATACAATGGATAGTGGAATGTCATGCAAACGACAGATATTTCCAACAAAGGTTGTAGCTACCTTCGTGGCTGTGAAATTTGGAGGCAAGGCTATGAAATGGGCAAATTTGGACAGTCTGTCCACCACCACCACCATGATTGTTGTTCTTCCTTCTGACATTGGAAGTCCCACTATGAAGTCCATAGACAATTCTTCACAAATAGCCTGTGGAACGTGCAGCGGTTGTAGTAGCCTAGCCGGTGATAAAGGCTGATACTTAGTGACTTGACAAGTTGGACAAGTCCTCACAAACTCTTGTATATCACGCTTCATATGAACCCAGAAATACATTGGCAGCACTCTATGCAACGTTTTTTGAACTCCACCATGTCCCCCATGACCGATGAGTGGAATTAATGGAGAATAGCAATGCGAAGGTCTGAGTTTGCAGCTATTACAATGCGACCTTTAAAGAAAAGCAACCCTTCTCGACAACTGTATTGCTCGTAACCTTCTACCCCCTTTTCAATGTTTCCTTTTAACTGGATCAGCTCCTTATTTACCTTGACCTATTTTTTTATTTGATCCAACAGGTTGTTACTTACTTTGGTAATGATCATAGTTGTGCTGATTATCTCAGTTGTATTTGTCAGTGCTTCTCCCTCTGGTTGTCGTGACATAGCATCGGCTACTTTGTTGACAGCCCTAGGAAAATATTCAATAGTGTATTCAAACCCAAGTAACTTGACCAAGAAACGCTATTGTTCAGGGGTCTGTACCACTTGTCCCATCATCTCCTTAAGACTTTTCTGATCTGTCCTGATGATAAAAGAGTTGCCTAACAAGTATTGTCTCCACTTGGCCACTCCTTTCGTAATAGCAAACATCTCCCTCACATACGTCGATGCCTATTGCATTTTTGGATTTAATTTTTTGCTGAAATAAGCTATAGGCTTATTGTCTTGGCTTAGTACTACACCAATTCCCATTCCGGACGCGTCAGTAGTCAACACAAAAGGCTTATGGAAATCGGGTAATGCTAAGATTGGGGGTGCTGACAGTCTCTTCTTAAGCTCCAACAAGGCTTCCTCAGCTTTTTCGTTCCACCCAAATGCATTTGTGTGCAGTAGAGCAGTTAGAGGAGTTGCAGTTTGTGAAAACCCGCATACGAATTTGCGGTAATACCATGCTAGCCCCAAAAATCCCCTTAGCTGCTTAATGGTGGTAGGTCTCTTCCACTCCATTATGGCTTGAATTTTTCCCACATCTGGTCATACCCCTTGTGCATCAACTATGTGCCCGAGGTATTCCACTTCTCCTTATGCAAAAGCACATTTTGACCTCTTCGCATACAGCTTGTGTTTCCTCAAACACTCCATTACCTGCCGTAGGTGATCGACATGCTCTCCCACTGACTTACTGTACACCAGTATGTCATCAAAAAATATGATAACAAATTTGCGTAGAAAGTCCTTCAACACAGAATTCATGATTCCTTGAAATGTTGCTGGTGCGTTTGTGAGTCCAAAGGGCAGCACAACGAATTCATAGTGCCCTTGATGGGTTCTAAATGCAGTCTTGTAAATATTGGTTGGGGCCATCCTGATTTGATGGTACCCGAAACGTAAATAAATCTTGGAGAAGATACTGCCCCGGTCAGCTCATCTTACATCTCGTCAACTGTTGGAATTGGGAACCGATTTGGTATTGTAACCTGATTTAGAGCACGGTAATCGACACAAAACCTCCAAGTGCTGTCTTTTTTTTAACTAATAGAGCTGGAGATGAAAAAAGGCTCAAACTAGGCCTAATTATGCCAGTATGTAACATTTCTTTAACCATTTTCTCAATTTCAGTCTTTTGAAAATGTGGATACCTGTAAGGCCTCACGTTTACTGCTCTTGTTCCAGGTTCCAAGTGGATTTGATGATCTTCCACTCTCACAGGTGGCAGCTGTTGTGGTGTCTCAAAGATATCTATATATTCCTGCAACACTAACTGTATCGAAGTGTGATGGCACTCCTCCATCTCATTTTCTCCCGAAAGCTCATGACTGATGGTTTGTAACTAGAAGTAAGTGGCTACCGCATTAGAGTTAGCCTACCTACGCAGTTGGTGCAATTCAATAGATTCCACTTGCATCTTCGGTTCACCTAGTAGTTTGATGGTTTGTCCTTCCCTTTCAACCTCAGAACCAATTTCCCGTAATTGGTAGTGACATCTCCTAATCCTGACAACCATTGCACACCTAACACCAACTCAGCACCTTGTATTGGAAGAACAAACAAGTGTGGAAAAAATTCATAACCTTGTAGTTGCAATCTAACTCCACTGCAAACCCCTTACATCCTAAACTCTCCCCATTTCCAACTGTAACAGCCCGTGTTAACCCGGATTGTTAACACACTATCGTATTAAGCCACGCTTAATTAAAATGCGGAATAACTTTTTCTTTAATTCAATTATGACGTCATTAACTTAACCAACTTGATTACTTAATCATTTTCATAAAAATACTGCCTGTATGTAAATTGCAAGACAACTAACTGATTACCTCGTACATAAATATAATGTGAGTATCTAAAACCACAGGACTACAACATGCAGCCTGGGTCAAAATCCTGATACTTTAATTACAACATTAAACCAAAAGAAAATAGTCAAACCATGTGGCATGGACAAACCCCATGCTCACCAAATAAGGCAACAATGCCCAATCAACAGTCTCAACATGATATCATAAATAAAGCGGAAAACATAACATAACAGCAGTCAATCCAGCAGAACAGCATATCATACTATCAACTCAGCTCGGGCCTCCTGCCACCTGAGCCCTCAACATTACCTGATCCTGAAATAAGCGTCCCCAAACGTGGGGTGAGATCTCTAACAAGAAATCTCAGTAAGACAAGGGGTCCTCAAGGAGTCTCCACCCCAAGCTCACTTACATGTGTAATATAAGTTCCAAAAACAGTATTTACAATATAAGTTCCAAAATCATGCGATGCAGCAATTAATCATGCCATGTGTGCTTTCAAATCTACTGGCCAGAGAAATGTAGGAATACGTCTATGCCTACATGAGTACATGGATACTACCTGCACCTCACCCACAGCTTCTCCATCTTGTATGTACTACATACTCAGGATTGCCGTCTAGGTGGACACCACATGCATCTCATAAAAGCTCATTGCATATAAATAGCTCAACAGCATTTCCAAAATAATAAAGCATGTAACACAGCATGCATAAACCCATCCCCATGGGACATGGTGGAACATCAAAATGGCTAAACCGAGGACACGAAAGCTTACCTTGCAAGCTAGCTATCCAAGCCAAGAGTCCAACCACTCACAAGTCCACAAACAGCAGTATCACAATCTGATATGGACCAATAATACATTAATATTCATGCATCACAAGCATACAACTTAAAGACTACGCCTTTCCTTTACGTTTTACGTCTTAAGGCTTCCAACAAAGCCATAAGCCCTAAATCATGTGATTCTGACTTAGTTCATTAATTACAGAAGTTAAACTTCCTTAAACTAGGGTCCACACACACCCAATAGCTTACTGTTCATACAGTACAGCTACTGTCTGCGCAAACCCAGGATATCCGGATATCAGAAGGGGCATATCCGGATATGCCATATCCGGATATCACACTGGACATATCCGGATATGGCACACACACCCAATAGCTTACTGTTCATACAGTACAGCTACTGTCTGCGCAAACCCAGGATATCCGGATATCAGAAGGGGCATATCCGGATATGCCATATCCGGATATCACACTGGACATATCCGGATATGCCATATCCGGATACCCAGGTCCCATATCCGGATATCAATATCCGGATACCATATCCGGATACTGATATCCGGATATCTGTTCGACAAATATCCGGATATCTCACGACAGAATGCAGTTTCTGCATTTCGTGAATATCCATCCCAAAGATCCAACTTTTAACACATGTACACGTTAAAGCATGCATCTTTAAGCATATACAAGTTCATTTAGGTGTTGGTTACTTCATTTTAACCATTTACATGCCAAGACACCACCTTTAAGCAAGATAAAATCATGATCATGGTGAGATGACTTACCCCAAGGCTTAAGGCAGAAATGGACAGAGGTATGAAGCTCTTGGAGCTCTCCACAAGCTCCTCCACTCAGGCCAAACAAGGGTGCACGAAAATGGTGCACAAGACTTGATCTTTCTACCCAAAGGTCGCTTCTTGGAGCTTCCACTACCAAAGAAACACACACAACTCCCACTCACACAACTCAACACTTCAACCAGCCCTCAAGGATGCACTCAACAGTGGCTGAGTGGGCAGCAAACACTACCTCACACCCTCACAACCCACCCTACTATGTGTTTGTAAGAAGAAGAGAGGAAGAACAAGGAGGACTTGGTCCAAGGCTCAAGAAATGGTGAAGGAGAAGCAATGGACAGCAGCCACCTCCCTTCAGCCACCCAAAACCCACGTAGAAAATAAGAGTGTCTAGGGTTGTGTGCCAAAAATGTCTATTTATAGGCACAAGGCCACACACGCGCAGTATTAGCCTTAATAGCAAAGTAAAAGATCTTGATCTCAAACTTTGGAATCTAGACCTACGCATTTTTCTAAGATTTTTCATATTTTTATTTTATTTTTCGGAGCACCTTTCCGGTACGCGCTTTTCCATAGCCAGTATCAGTTCTGGCATCAGATTACATTATTTTGACCCGAAACTCGTTTTACAAGTCCTACATAATATTCTAGTAATTATCATGCATTCGTTATAATTTTCCGGGATACTTTTCCGGTACGCATTTATACCGAGTAGCAGAACCGGTATCTGCGCTTTTCTTCCGAAAAGCGACTTTCAGCATTTTTACTCACTCAATATAATTATCTAAGCCCATTAATAATTATTAGGGTCAATTATGGAATTATTTCCTAATTATCATAATTAATTTACTAATTACCTTAATTAGCGGTGCGGGTTCTTACATTCACCCCACCTTTTTAAGGATTTTGTCCTCAAAATCAGAAACATATCTGTCTCGAAAGTCGGGATACTGTCGGAGAAGCTCATCCTCTCGCTCCCACGTACACTCCTCAGGAGTTCTTCCTGACCATTTCATTTTGACCATCGGAATGATCTTGCTTCTAAGCTGTTTCTCGCCTCGATCGAGAATCTTGAGTGGTCCGACGGGAGTCTTTAGGTTCTCCCGAACCTCCACATCATCCGGCTGCACCACGTGCGAAGGGTCTGCTATGTACTTCCGAAGTTGAGACACGTGAAACACGTCGTGGATGTTGGCTAGGTTCGGAGGCAAGGCGAGTCGATAGGCAACTGGTCCTACTCTACCAAGGATCTGGTAGGGCCCAATGAATCGAGGGCTCAACTTCCTCACGCCGAGTGCCCGTCCAACACCGGTGACAGGTGAAAGTTTCACAAACACGTGCTCACCCTCACTGAACTCCAGTGGTCGATGCTTGACATCATAGTAGCTTTTCTGACGATTCTGTGCCTGCTTCAACTTTTCCCTGATCATCTGGATCTGTAGGGTAGTATCTTGGACAAAGTCCAAGCCAAATAACTCTTTATCTCCAACCTCAGACCAGTAGGTAGGAGTCCGACACCTCCTACCATACAGCGCCTCGTAGGGTGCCATGCCCAGACTAGCATGAAAACTGTTGTTGTACGAGAATTCCACCAACGGAAGGTACCTATCCCATGCAGAACCCTGCTCCAACGTGCAAGCTCTCAACATGTCCTCCAATGTCTGGATGGTCCGCTCAGTCTGCCCGTCAGTCTGAGGGTGATAGGCGGTACTCAATCTCAACTGCGTACCAAAAGCCTCCTGCAGCGCCTCCCAGAACCGAGATGTGAACTTCGGGTCCCTATCACTGATGATACTCTCGGGCACCCCGTGAAGCCTCACAATCTCGCGGACATACAGCTTGGCCAACTGCTCTGTAGTGAAGCTCACCTTCACTGGAAGAAAATGGGCAGACTTGGTCAATCTGTCCACAATGACCCAGATAGAGTCACAACCAGCCTGAGTTTTAGGCAATCCCACCACGAAGTCCATGGAAATACTCTCCCACTTCCACTGTGGAATCTCAAGAGGTTGAAGTTTACCAGACGGTTTCTGGTGCTCGATCTTCACCTTCTGACATATAAGGCACTTGGATACGTAGACCGCTATGTCCTTCTTCATGCCCGGCCACCAAAAATTTCTCTTTAAGTCCTGGTACATTTTCGTAGCACCAGGGTGGATAGTGAATCGGCCCTTATGAGCCTCTGCCATAACCTCTTCGGTCAGTGGCCCTCGAGGAATAACAATCCTCTTCTGGAACAGCAGCAATCTGTCCTCGTTCCAAGACACACCGTCCTGGTTCTTCACATAATCAAGACACTCTCTTTGCACTTGCGCCTCTTTGATCTTTTCCATCAACTCATTTATTACTTCTGTTGTTTCCACTTCAAACAGTGTGCCCCCAAACCAGGAGTTATCTCTCAAGTCTCTGAACTTCTCGATCACCTCGTAGTCGTTCATCATTAAGCTGGATAAGCTCACGGATTTTCGACTCAAAGCATCGGCTACCACATTGGCTTTGCCAGGATGGTACCTCAACTCAAAGTCGTAGTCCTTCAAGAACTCCATCCATCTTCGCTGTCTCATGTTCAACTCCTTCTGGTCAAACAGATACTTCAGGCTCTTGTGATCACTGAATACAGCAAACTTCATGCCAAACAGGTAATGCCTCCAAATCTTGAAAGCAAAAACAATGGCTGCCAACTCCAA
Organism: Gastrolobium villosum; assembly: GCA_032173675.1. Lineage (NCBI taxonomy): Eukaryota > Viridiplantae > Streptophyta > Magnoliopsida > Fabales > Fabaceae > Gastrolobium > Gastrolobium villosum. The sequence goes on from JAVKPL010000519.1 coordinate 26,927, forward strand.
GTCGTGAGTCGGGTAGTTCTCCTCATGAGGTTTCAACTGTCTTGAAGCGTAAGCAACCGCTTTCCCTTTCTGCATCAGCACACAGCCAAGTCCTTTACCAGAGGCATCGCAGTATAACTCAAACTGTTCCGCGGGATCAGGAAGAACTAACACTGGAGCAGTAGTCAGTCTCTCCTTCAACTCCTAGAAACATTCCTCACACTCATGTGTCCACACGAATAGAGTCTCCTTTCGGGTAAGGCGAGTCATCGGTAGCACCATCTTGGAGAATCCTTCTATGAACCTCCTATAGTAGCCTGCCAAACCCAAGAAACTTCTCACTTCTGTAACCGTCTTGGGCCTCTCCCAATCCATCACGGCCTCAATCTTGTTAGGATCAACTGCAACTCCATTAGCAGAAATCACATGACCCAGAAATTTCACCGCCTTGAGCCAAAACTCGCATTTTGACGGCTTAGCATAAAGCTTTTTCTCTTTTAGCACTTGCAAAACAATCTTCAAGTGCTCCGTATGCTCTTCCTCCGTCTTGGAGTAAATCAAGATGTCGTCAATGAAGACGATCACAAACTGATCCAGGTACGGCTGGAAGATCCTGTTCATGTAGTCCATGAACACTGCGGGTGCGTTGGTGAGTCCAAACGGGATCACCAAGTACTCGTAGTGCTCGTACCTCGAGCGAAACGCTGTCTTTGGGACATCCTCCGGCTTTACCCGTATCTGATGGTAACCGGACCGGAGATCAATCTTGGAATACACGCAAGCACCCCTGAGCTGATCCAGCAAATCATCAATGCGTGGAAGAGGGTACTTGTTCTTGATTGTCACCTTGTTCAACTGTCTGTAGTCGGTGCACAACCGCATGGTCCCATCTTTCTTTTTCACAAAAATGATCGGTGCTCCCCAGGGAGACACACTCGGCCGAATGAAATCTTTTGCTGAAAGCTCCTCAATGTGCTTCTTCAGCTCCGCCAACTCTGGTGGCGACATCCGGTATGGAGCCAATGAGATAGGCCCCACACCAGGCAATAAATCAATGGAGAACTCTATCTCCCTCTGCGGTGGAAACTCAGGAATCTCCTCGGGAAACACCTCGAGGAATTCCCTCACCACAGGAATGCCAGTGAGATCCTCATGTGTCCCACTCACCAAACCTCCCAACATGACATAGCCAAATGTCCCTGCTCTCAAGGCCCTCCTCGCCTGCAGGACTGAAATGAACGGTGAGGAACTGGTTGTGGACCCACCCGGAGACATCACCACTTTCTTGGCACAGCAATCAATCATTGCACAGTTTCTGGACAACCAATCCATGCCCAGAATAATCTCAAGGTTGGCCATCGACAATCCTATCAGATCTACCGAGAAATCACGGCCATCCCACTGAAACGCTACATCGCGATGAACAGTGGAGGTCAAACATTTTTCTCCGGTGGCGGTGGTAACCCGCATCGGTGGAGAAAGCACATCACTGGGCAATTCAAGCCCCACAGCAATAGGGGAAGCAACAAAAGAGTGCGTTGCCCCGGAATCAAATAACACATCAACAGCTGAACCACCAATGGTAACAGTACCTCTGACCAGGTTCGGAGCTCTGTCCGACTGCTGACGATCAAGTGTATACACACGCCCTGTAGTAGGTGGCACGGCTGGTGCCCCAGTAGGAACCATCTGCAATGGCACCGCCTGCACTGCAGCAACTCTCACCGTCGGGCAATCTCTGGAATAGTGGCCCTCCTTGCCACACTGGAAGCATATCAGCTGCCCGGTAGAACACGGCCCAAAATGTGACTTCCCGCATCCCGAACATCTGGGAGCAGGAGGTCTAGCGGCGTCCCCCTGTGTAGCAGTCTTTCTGAACTGATTTGGCGCTTGCTTAGCCGCCAACTGTTTGCCCTTGCCTTTATTCGCAAAGTTTTTGTTCTTCCAGGGAGTAGAACCGCCGGTACCCTGTGGCACCTCCATCTTGGCCTTCTTGGCCTTACTCGTGCTGTAGAAGTCCTCAATATCACGGCACTGCTGGACCAGTGTCCCAAAATCTCTGGAAGCCGACCCAGCTAAGTAACCAGCAATATCCTCACTAAGTCCCCTGCGGAACTTAGCAGCCAAGAATGTAGGAGTAGGCCTCGCCATCCTGAAGTGTGAAAACTTCACCAGCTCATTAAACTTGGCCAGGTACTCGTCGACAGACAACGAGCCCTGAACCAACCGGTCAAACTCCCCCTGCTTCCTCTCCTGTGAGTCATAAGGGAAGTACTGACCCAGGAAGCTCTCCTCGAAGAATGGCCACGTCATCACATGGCCCTGCATCTCGTAGACCTGAGAAAGATTGGTCCACCACTCATGGGCCTCGCCCTCCAGCATATAAGTGGCGAACAACAGCTTCTGCGGATCGGTGCACTGCATGATCCGGAAAATCTTGTCTAGCGCCTGAAGCCATCTAGCAGCAGCAATGGGATCATACGATCCGTCGAAGGAAGGTGGCTTATGCTTGCGGAAAGCATTCAGCCGGCGATCGATCTCGTCACGATCCTCAGCAAGTACGGGGATAGTCTGCATAGCCCCCGTCAAGTGACTACCCTCACCCATCTGGCTCTGGGTGTCCTCCTGTTGACTAGGCGGAGGTGGAGGCGGTGGCGGCGGTGGAGGTGGTGGAGGACCCTGGCCCGCAGCAGGACCAGCCCTCAACTCCTCCAACATGACCCTCATCATAGTCATGTTGGCCATCCGGTTCTCCTCCAGAACCTCTGCCGTGGTTTGCCGGTTCGCATCTCGAATAGCGTCCAGCATCGCCCGGTTCGCCAGCCTCGTGGCTTCCTGGTCGGCTAGTCGGGCCGCCTGCATCTCAGCCAATGCAGCCAGATAGGATCCGATTGATCCTCGCTCGTACTCGTGTTCCTCCTTGGTGGCACCATGACTCTGCACAAGTTACACAAAGAATGAGTTGATCAGGCCCACGCCATGTGGTCACATATGCATCATCATGACACATACCAGTCAGAGAGAACGCAAAGCAGACACGCAATGACACATCCTAAGTTATTGCAATACATACAGGCTTTTCCCTAGAAAGTGCTCTGATACCATAAAATGTAACAGCCCGTGTTAACCCGGATTGTTAACACACTATCGTATTAAGTCACGCTTAATTAAAATGCGGAATAACTTTTTCTTTAATTCAATTATGACGTCATTAACTTAACCAACTTGATTACTTAATCATTTTCATAAAAATACTGCCTGTATGTAAATTGCAAGACAACTAACTGATTACCTCGTACATAAATATAATGTGAGTATCTAAAAGCACAGGACTACAACATGCAGCCTGGGTCAAAATCCTGATACTTTAATTACAACATTAAACCAAAAGACAATAGTCAAACCATGTGGCATGGACAAACCCCATGCTCACCAAATAAGGCAACAATGCCCAATCAACAGTCTCAACATGATATCATAAATAAAGCGGAAAACATAACATAACAGCAGTCAATCCAGCAGAACAACATATCATACTATCAACTCAGCTCGGGCCTCCTGCCACCTGAGCCCTCAACATTACCTGATCCTGAAATAAGCGTCCCCAAACGTGGGGTGAGATCTCTAACAAGAAATCTCAGTAAGACAAGGGGTCCTCAAGGAGTCTCCACTCCAAGCTCACTTACATGTGTAATATAAGTTCCAAAAACAGTATTTACAATATAAGTTCCAAAATCATGCGATGCAGCAATTAATCATGCCATGTGTGCTTTCAAATCTACTGGCCAGAGAAATGTAGGAATACGTCTATGCCTACATGAGTACATGGATACTACCTGCACCTCACCCACAGCTTCTCCATCTTGTATGTACTACATACTCAGGATTGCCGTCTAGGTGGACACCACATGCATCTCATAAAAGCTCATTGCATATAAATAGCTCAACAGCATTTCCAAAATAATAAAGCATGTAACACAGCATGCATAAACCCAACCCCATGGGACATGGTGGAACATCAAAATGGCTAAACCGAGGACACGAAAGCTTACCTTGCAAGCTAGCTATCCAAGCCAAGAGTCCAACCACTCACAAGTCCACAAACAGCAGTATCACAATCTGATATGGACCAATAATACATTAATATTCATGCATCACAAGCATACAACTTAAACACTACGCCTTTCCTTTACGTTTTACGTCTTAAGGCTTCCAACAAAGCCATAAGCCCTAAATCATGTGATTCTGACTTAGTTCATTAATTACAGAAGTTAAACTTCCTTAAACTAGGGTCCACACACACCCAATAGCTTACTGTTCATACAGTACAGCTACTGTCTGCGCAAACCCAGGATATCCGGATATCAGAAGGGGCATATCCGGATATGCCATATCCGGATATCACACTGGACATATCCGGATATGCCATATCCGGATACCCAGGTCCATATCCGGATATCAATATCCGGATACCATATCCGGATACTGATATCCGGATATCTGTTCGACAAATATCCGGATATCTCACGACAGAATGCAGTTTCTGCATTTCGTGAATATCCATCCCAAAGATCCAACTTTTAACACATGTACACGTTAAAGCATGCATCTTTAAGCATATACAAGTTCATTTAGGTGTTGGTTACTTCATTTTAACCTTTTACATGCCAAGACACCACCTTTAAGCAAGATAAAATCATGATCATGGTGAGATGACTTACCCCAAGGCTTAAGGCAGAAATGGACAGAGGTATGAAGCTCTTGGAGCTCTCCACAAGCTCCTCCACTCAGGCCAAACAAGGGTGCACGTAAATGGTGCACAAGACTTGATCTTTCTACCCAAAGGTTGCTTCTTGGAGCTTCCACTACCAAAGAAACACACACAACTCCCACTCACACAACTCAACACTTCAACCAGCCCTCAAGGATGCACTCAACAGTGGCTGAGTGGGCAGCAAACACTACTTCACACCCTCACAACTCACCCTACTATGTGTTTGTAAGAAGAAGAGAGGAAGAACAAGGAGGACTTGGTCCAAGGCTCAAGAAATGGTGAAGGAGAAGCAATGGACAGCAGCCACCTCCCTTCAGCCACCCAAAACCCACGTAGAAGAAATAGTATGGCCTAGGGTTGTGTGCAAAAATGTCTATTTATAGGCACAAGGCCACACACGCGCAGTATTAGCCTTAATAGCAAAGTAAAAGATCTTGATCTCAAACTTTGGAATCTAGACCTACGCATTTTTCTAAGATTTTTCATATTTTTATTTTATTTTTCGGAGCACCTTTCCGGTACGCGCTTTTCCATAGCCAGTATCAGTTCTGGCATCAGATTACATTATTTTGACCCGAAACTCGTTTTACAAGTCCTACATAATATTCTAGTAATTATCATGCATTAGTTATAATTTTCCGAGATACTTTTCCGGTACGCATTTATACCGAGTAGCAGAACCGGTATCTGCGCTTTTCTTCCGAAAAGCGACTTTCAGCATTTTTACTCACTCAATATAATTATCTAAGCCCATTAATAATTATTAGGGTCAATTATGGAATTATTTCCTAATTATCATAATTAATTTACTAATTACCTTAATTAGCGGTGCGGGTTCTTACACCAACCAACACCTTAAACTGAGAGATTGGTTTAATCTCCAAGCCTAAGAATCTAACTAGCCTTTCTTGCACAAAATTGCGGGTAGAACCCCCATCCACTAAGACTTGCACCGATTTCTTGTTAATGGTTCCCTTCAGTCTAAGTGTGCTAGATGAATATTGACCATCTGCATTGCATGTAGGCTAATACCAGGTACCTCCTCTTCTCCTCCAATCTTCTCATTATCTACTTCTAACTCAACCTCCTTCTCATCTTCCTCATCGTTCTGCATAAGCATTAGGAACACTTGTCCCTTGCACACATGGTTTCTGTTGAATTTTTCATCACAGTAATAACACAAGCCTTTTTCTCTTCTCTCTAGCATCTCTGCAGGTGATAATTTCTTAATGGGAATGTTCTTTTTAAAAACTCCAGCATTGTTAACAGCTCCTCGGTTAGGGGTGGGTAATAACCCCGTTTGACTTGATGCAACAGTGTTACTATAAGGCCTTGAGTGGTTAAACCGAGATAAACCTCGATCATTCAGCTTATCCTCTACCACTTTAGCTAGTTCCATAGCATTTTCTAATGAATCAGGTAAGTGCAATCTAACCTCCTTCCGGATTTCTGATTTGAGGCCTGATTCGAAATAGCTTTGCAAGGTAAGATCATCGATGCCTACGATCTGATTTGAGAGTCCCTCAAACATCTTCTGGTATTCCTCTACTGTTGTATTCTGCTGCAATCTCCCCAATTCACCTCTTAAGTCTCGGTACTTGGAAGGACCAAACCTGGCTCGCAACGCTGTCAGGAAGGCATCCCAAGTATTCAATCTCTGATTTCGTTCCATCCAATGGAACCACTCCTCTGCTGGTCCATCCATCTGGAAAGAAGTCAGTGTAAGTTTATTTGCATCAGACAAGTTGTGAAAGCCGTAGAACTGCTGAATTTTATGAATCCATGGCTCCGGATTCCCCTTAGAGAATCGAGGTACAGTAAACTTCACCGATTTATATGCATTGTTACCAAAAAAAGTTCCTAAACCTGTATCACTGCTGGATCCTCCTTTGCTTTCTGTTTTCATCTTGCTCTTCTGATCCATTTTTGCTTCCATGACCGTCAATTTCAGGTTTATATTCTGCATCAATTCTCCTAACACGTGGAACTGTTCTTCGTGTCTAGCGATTTTGGCTAGGCACTCATCCATTACATTAGCCTTAACCGCTGAACGAGTTCCTTCCGCCATCTCCTTGATTGGAAGTTTCTCTCAATGAAAGCACAAAATTGATAGTATAAACTATCTAGAACACACAAACAACACTGAAAATATACGTATACTATTGTCAACGGCGATTCGAGAGCACCGGCAACTCCAGAAAATTCAAGAAAGAGAGAAATGGGTTTGTTACAATAGACTTTCGATGCCTCTCCCGCTCATACCTCTCCGTATTTAAAGATTGACACAATGCAATTGTAATACAAAACGGTTGGGCCTCCATCACAAGCCCAACTTGTTATTCAATTAAATGACATAAAAGTGTAACATTTGGGCCTCCACCGACATGGCCCACTCACTTAGCCACTATTATTTGTCACAAAGTCTTCAAGCCACGTTGGTTGTCTTCGTACTCTTGATTCTGTCCTCTCCCTCAGAACAATGTCCTCTTCCATCTCCATAGGTGCTTCTCGAGTCAGAACAAGGTCCGGGTTCGTATCAAAATTATAGTGAATGTTGAACAAAATATCATTTTATTTTCATCGGTCATATACCTCATTAAGTTGTTCGGTTCCATATTGTTCCTCCACTTAAGTTTTTCTTTTCTTTTTAATTGTTCCAAGAGAAAATTTTTAAAACCTCCCTGTAGTTTAATATTTTATGACTTATTCCCTTGTACTTATTTTTTCTTAATCAGTTGCATTCCTTATGTTTTTCTTTCCAGTTAACTTGGGAAAAATGGATAAATTAATCTAATATTTAACTGCATTCAAGATGAACTTAGATGGAAAAAATCATGAGAAGGTAAGTGATATTAAAATAAAAAATACAGGAGATTAAATGATTTTAAAACAAATCACGTGCTGTTTTTGAACTTTTTCTTATATTATTAACAATAAACTTGGCATTTTTAGATTTATAGAAATTCGAAAATATCATTACATAAATAATTATTTACATTATTAATAATTTTTTGACTTAATTAACTTAATATAAAATTTTAATTTATTAATAAAATGATAATATCAATTTAAAACAATTTATATGATGTGTGAAAATAAATGTGATAAAAGTAATCCCTTATTTAAGATAGATGTCAAAGTTTTTGCTATTGTCAAGTAGCCTAATTTGGAACTGGTCTTGCAGACTTAGCGAACGGGATTACTTTATTGGTTTTCATGGTATAATAATAATAATAACAATAATAATAATAATAATCCATGTGTCAAAATGGGAATTTCTTCCTATATATAAAATTCATCCACTTGTAGTAATTTGGTCCTTGTGCCCTAATACTTGGACGAAAAAAGTGTATTCCTGGTGTTGCACGGAACTTAAATCCAAATGAGAAATAATTGAGAATATTTAATGCATCATTTTACTACCAACTCAAAAAAATTGGAACATTTGTTCGCGGTCTTTTGCCATTTATGTGTTTCAAACTTATTCATTCGTGTTTAACTTCTCCCTCTACGAACATCATAAATGGAAGGATAATTTTGTGTATACAATTGGTTTGGGTTTTAAGTCAACAAGTTTCATGTCTAGTTTAACACCTGAGTCTGATCTGTAAAACGCGTACCAAGTTTCTAGCTTTTGTTTGGTCAAGGCGTTACATATTTGAGGTTAACGCCCATTCAATGCAGTTATAAACTTATAAGTGTAGGTGTGACAATTTTTTGTTTTTGTATTACTTTGGCTGTGTGATATTTTTAGTATACTACTTCCATCTTATCATTGTTAAGAATGAGAGAAACCAAAAAAAGACGAGAACATTTATGTCGGGTCAATTGAAATACCACTAATAAATATAACATTGAGACATTGTGTTTATAGATTTTGTAACTTTTTTTTTTTTGAAATAATAGATTTTGTTACTTGTGTTATCATATTCATTCTGTAATAATTTAGTGCGATCCATGTAGAATATCCTAATGAACAAGGAGCACGTTCACACTATATCAGTATTTTTATTAGATGCTAAGTTCATAAATTTCATAACTTTGTAAAGAGCAATGCTATGTTGACAGCTTCTTCCAATGCCCATCACGAGTTGATAATGATATTACAACACAAGTTTAGATGACTTATTAACTGTCAAATTTTTTTTTTTTATTTTTAAAAAAAACCATCTACCATAATAAGCAATTTAAGATGTATTTAATTTCACTCTTACTTATCTATAGTCACTTAATCCATATTGTTTTTTTCTTATTATCGTGGGATACATTTCATCAAATAATTGAGTCACTAAACACATAACTGGCTTGTGCTTAAAATCAAAACTATTGGTAACTTTGACATGATTTCACACATCGTGCTGTTCGATTCTGATTTTGGTAAACTATTCTTCTTCTTTTATAAACCACGGGTATCTGGAGGATATAATTATGTTCTGATCAAATAATCCAAAATCAAAACTTTAAACATCTTCCAAAAATAGTATTAGAAGAATTAAACACATAATCTCACCCCACATACTCAATTCTCATCCATCACTAAACTACCATCATTTATGTCATCAATTCTCATGCTGTCTTAGCATTTTTCTACCGTAACTGATCATTGTTTCAATAAAAGTTATTCGTTTCAGTTTCAACAGTAGTTCAACATTCTCAATATCCCTTTGAATTTTGAGTCTTCGAGTATCAACATACATAAACACTCCGGTAAAACAACTTGTCAAAGATGTCACAAAAACAGTGGCGAAATAGAGAGCTGCACTACACTGATTCATATCAAGAATATTTGATGTGTTCTTTTGGCTAAATTAAAAGATATAGCAACAAAAAATGAAATAATAATGGTTAAAATCTTTAGCCAACATTAAGGCGCTTAGGACAAACAATGCCATCATCATCCTCATAAATAACACACCCCAAATAAATCCAAACACTTCAAACAAACCAAGTTTTAATCTTAAACAAACACATATACGCACATCTGAGTCCACGTCTTTAAATAAGCTGTTTCAAATGATTCATTAAAAAAAATCCTAAATCGAGATGATGGGAATCATCATTACATTGTTTCAAACGCATAAACCTTTTTAAGTTACATAAAAAAAGGCCTAATAGCAGATTTACATATAAAAATCAAGAACAACAAACTGAAAACTTAAAATCAAGCTTTCTTAGGAGACTTGGTGGCTTTAGATGGAGATTTGGGCTCTTTAGCTGCTGCCCTTTCAGACTTCTTTGGCAACAGCACAGGATTGATGTTAGGCAAAACACCACCATGAGCAATGGTAACACCAGCAAGCAATTTTCCAAGTTCTTCATCATTCCTCACTGCTAACAGAACATGCCTAGGTATAATCCTGTTTTTCTTGTTATCACGAGCAGCATTCCCAGCCAACTCCAACACCTGCACCCACACGTACACACAAAAGTTAAAAAAACAAAACCCTAATTCCCAAATCAGGTTTCCATAATAACCAAAAATTCCTTTCGTGCAAAATCAATAAATGAATTAAACAATTTAAACCCATTTCATAAATTTCTTCCCTTTTATCACATCATCTCTCAAATCTGAATTTTTTAAAACAACAAAACGAACTAGATTTTTTTTTGCCCCAATTTAAACACATGAAACAGAGATCTAGCAAATAGAAATACCTCAGCAGCGAGATACTCCAAAACAGCGGCGAGGTAAACGGGAGCACCGGTTCCCACGCGCTGAGAGTACCTTCCTTTCTTCAAATACCGACCGATCCTTCCGACGGGGAACTGAAGACCAGCCTTCACGGACCTTGACACGGGCTTCTTCTTGGGCCCACCTCCTCTCCTTCCTGCGGCACCCCTCTTCACCTTTCCGGCACCAGAATCCATCGGAAACCCTACCTGAGATTTTGTTGCGAAAAGAGGAAAGGAATTGAATTGAATTGAATTGGGAAGTGTTGGGAAGTAAGAAGAATATACGTGGACATTTATTGAGCTTTGGACAGCGAGAGGTGACTCCAAGGATACACAAGTAAACGCATTATAGACGTTGGATTCTTCCTCATCTACGGTTGTGGATAATTTTGTTTAGTGATCCGTGTGACTTCCAAACGGACCAGTGGAATGGAACGGCACTATAATTATAGGAAAAAATGTTTATCATATAATTTTATGTCATTTTAGATACTATCCATTGATTTCCATCAATCATGGATTATAATTTATTAGGCTAATAAATAATAAATTTGGCCCAATAAATTATAACCGATAATTGACAAAAATCAACAGAACAAATTTAAAATGATCATTGTTTCATATCATAACCGATATAGGAAAAATGTTTCTGCAGTTAATGCAGATAAGTTATTTGCATTTATTCCCAAAATGACGTCGTTTTAGGATTAAAATCTTAAAATATTATAAATATAAAGATTATTATAGCCCTCAAAGAAATTAAAATTACAAAACATCATGATTTCTGTCCAAAAACGACGTCGTATTGGACTTACTACAGATAACTTATCTAGAGTAACTGTAGAAAAAGCAAACCCTTTAATTATTCCATTAAAGATTCGTTTCATGGGCTAGTTTAGAACCAATTCAAGATACATTAAAGTTGAGACTTCATAATTGAATAATGAGTTCCGCATTTTCTTCTTAAATATTGATTAAGTGACATAAAAATATATTATTTATTATAATAATATATCAGGACAGCTAGGGATGTACAAAAAATCCAAAATAACTTAACCACATCAAGAATCGCACCAAACTGAACCAAAATAACCGGTTTTCTTAAATTGGTTTGGAAAGTTGAACCGATTCTGTTATTTAAAAAAATCCAATTCAGACCGTTTCAAAACTGGATTTTAAACATGTCGAACCTAACCAACCCATTCACATAACACAAGTCATCGATCTCATTCTTAATTGAAGCATATTTTTGCTCAGCTCATGAACCCTAAGTTCACCGTCTCAATCATTTCTCTTCCGTGTCGAATCTCGCTGCTCGTTCTCATCGAATTGGTAACGGTGGTGGCTTGTGGCTTAGCGTTCTCAATCATTTCTCATTTCTCTTCATATTTTTATTTTTCCTTTTTGTTTTGTTTCAATGATGTGTTTTCCTATGTATCATCAACTATGAACCCCTTTAAGGGCTTTGCGCGGTGGCTATTTTCTTTTGTAATTTCTTTGGATACTTTAAATGGCTATTAACCCCTTTTTTAAAATACGATATTCTTTATGCAGGACTTGAAATTCTGGCATTTCCATGCAATTAGTTTGGGGCACATGAGAGAGATAGCCAGGAACCAATCAGTTTGGGGCACAATAGGGTTCAAAGTTGAGTTTTCCATTTTCGACAAGGTACGAGAACTAACTCTGAGTTTCCCATTTTCCCATATTTTTCTTTGGATAAATATGAGGGCACAGTTGGGAGATTATTTGATTGACCAGGGCTTGTAGATCTTATCTCAGTTTTTTTATTACAGTCTCGGGCTTGCATCTTCTTTGAAATGGCACTCAAGTATATTTATGTGAGAAAAAAAAGGAACCATAAAAGTCATGTTTCATGCCTTAGGATTTTATTTTATTTGTTTTTGTGGGATCATGCCTTAGGCTTATTTCTCCCCTGTTTATTTAAATTCACTTTTAATAAGAGAGATTGCAGATATGGATGTTAAAAAAAGCTTGAATAAGAAATAAGATTGTATTTAACTATTAATGTTAAACAAGTAAGTCCTCTCTATCTGAGCTTAAGTGGATCAGCCAAATACCAGGTTAATTTCTTAAATATTGTTTCAGAAAAAATAAAAATAAAATAAAGCGGGGGTTCATTACTGAGTTTTGATTTTGAATATGCATGCCATGGTTCCACTTACCTTTCGGTTGTTTCTTGAGGAATGAGATATACAAACTAGGCCTTTGTCATACTAATTACTTGTTATATTATTAATTACTATTTTTGATTATTTTTTGGTTTATCAGATGGTTAACAAAAAATTGGGAAGTTTCTGAAAGCAATACGTGTAGTGTACAAGGTTAAGAATCATTGGTATAATAGGAGAATTTGATGGTAATCATATAGAGTTTATAGGAAGGAATATAATGGCTACAGCTGCAGTTATTGGACTCAGTGGAGGAAAAAGGCTCTTGAGTTCATCTTACCATTACTCTGATATTATAGAAAAGCTTTCTTTTGGCAGTGACTTTGGATCCACACATTATCAGATTGTTTCTACAAAATCTGTGATTATTGCTAAGAAGTCATCCAACTACACTCCAACTTTTCCAACATCCAACTGACATAATCAGTCTATCAAGGCTCTTAAGGAACATGTTGATGCTACTCCTGCAATTGCAGATCCATGGTTTCAGAGATACAATTAGAGAGAAAAAATGATAGAACAGTCCAAAAACAATAAGGATCCTGCTTGGCAGTATTTTTTCATGTTGTTAATTTGGATTTTTGTAGAATGCATAGCAAAAAAAGAGGTATTGATCAGAACCCAGTTAGGTGATTATTGGCACAAGTTACTAACCATTTGAATCTTGTAACACAGTGCAAAAAGTTGGAAAAAGAAAAAAATTATTCCTTAAAATCGGTTCGGAAGTGGTTCAGAAGTGATTCTAGTTCGAAACCGGTTCATAAACGGTTCGGGTCGAACCAGTTTCGAACCGATTTTAACCCAAACCGAACCATTTTCATTTTTTATAAAAAAATCGGTTCAGAGAACCGAACCGATTGTTCGGTTCTTCAAAAAAATCGGTTCGGGTCAACCCATGCTCATCCCTAAGGACAGCTCACTTGCTTTCAAGTGAAGCCTCATTAAATTAGGCTTGACCTTGTTTGATAAATAAGTTTTTTTTTTTAACTTAAGCCCATTCTATTTACTAAACAAATCAGGCCAAGTCAAGCTTAGCGCAAGCCAAGTCTTTGGCCCCTGACAAGCGCTCGACCCATTTACACCTCTACCTAGCGCCAACTGCGCTACCATCATTTAGTCGAATAGATGCACTTTATTTGCACGATTCAATGATTTATTGTTATTATTATTATCTGCTTTGATATCATCAATTCTCGTGAAATATTTTAAAAATGGATAAACTTTCATTGTTAAATGAAAATGAACTAAAGAAACGTTATGCAATGAACCTTATTTAATTGTTTTTTTGGTCTTAATTTCATTCTCTTGAAATAAACTCACTTAATCACTTTATGCATATTGAAAAATGAATTTTCTTATGTGTCACAAGACATGTGAAAAAAACTAAATTGTCTATATATAAATAAACACTTATCATTTTTTTCACCTCTCATCTTAATATATTCCCCGCCATCCTTTACTTGAATTTGAATGATTGAGATTTTCTCACATGATCGCAAATTGAATGAGAGGGTCCACTCCCTCAATTAGACTGTTCTATTGTTGTTTTTCTCACTTTTGGAATATTGGCTTCGCGTAGTAACTTGCTCACTCTATATGCACTTTATTTCGTTATATCGTTGTTTATTCTTGATCTTCTAGAACATGGGCTTAGTATTCACACGAATCATTTTATATGACTCAATTATGACTCATGATTCATAATATTATTTTATGAGAGTGATGATTATTTATTTCGCAAAAAAATGTATGAACCTATGAGGGTGATGCTAAGTGAATATCGATATGTCAGATGCAGAGTGAAATAAATTTAATAGATAAAAGTTAGCTTAATCAGACAATGGTTGGACATTAGTATTTTTCATCATGTTGCAAATAAGACATCGGTGAAAAAAACTCTGGAAAAAGTTGGCAACTTAATTTGTGTGAGATGAAAACAGTTGTAAAGAAAGCATTCTTGATAAGAAAACTTTTAAATTTGAAGTACAATGGTACTATCACTATTAGTGAACACTAATGATTATCAAGGTATAATGAATCAATTGACCACAACAAAGTTTATGCTTGAAGATAAACAACAAGTTTTACTGTTAATGAGCTATTTATTGGATTATTGGGAAACATTGGTACTGCTCCAAAGGGTAAATTGTCAATGAGTATGTTTATCAGTGCACTATTAAACGAAGAGACTAGAAGAAAGACCATGAGTTCAAATGATGCACAAGTACTTGTCACGAAGAACATGGGAAGGAGCAAATAGAGATTTTACAGAGGTCGCAACCGAGGCAAAGGTCGTGGAAAATCGCTATATATATCAAAATCTATGGAAAGATTCAAATTAATCCATTGTGGCATAAAGAGGCATATGAAGAGGAATTGTTGGATTTGGAAGATAGAGCAAAATAAAGGTAGTAAGCTAGTAGCCATGAGAAAGATGATGATTAGAACATCGTTGTTGTAGCCTTTGATAAGGCAATGTTACTTCTTTCTTTTTGTGAAGATCATTGTTTGCATGTGTCAGATAATCAGGTTGAGTGAGTGATTGACACATGAGTTTCTTATCATGTTACTTTTACTAAGGATTCTTTCAGTAGGTACAAGGCAGGAGATTTTGGAACTATGAATATGAGTAATATTAGTTTCTACAACATTGTAGGAATTTGTGATGTTTGCATAACATCAAACGTTGGTTATACACTAGTACTAAAGGATGTACGACATGTTCCTGAGTTACACCTCAACTTGATATAAGTGATTGCTTTGGACAAACAAGATTTTGAGAGCACTTTTAGCAATGGAAAATGGAAGCTCGCCAAGGGGTCTTGATGGTTGCCAGAGGAGATTCCCGTTGCAATTTACACAATACTACAACGAAAAAATTTCAGAGCATATTTAATGCAGTAGAGGATGATTCTTCACCTGATTTGAGGCACAGAAGATTGGGTCACGCGAGTAACCAAGGTTTGCAGGTATTGGAAAATAAGTCTCTACTTTGCCAAAGGTATCCATTTAAATACACATGATTTATGTGTTATTGGAAAGCATCATAGAGTCTCATTCCAAAAGTATCGTGATATAAAATATAATATATTAGACTTCACCATTCTAATGTTTGTGGTACATTTGATGTTCCATCATTGGAAGGTAATAGATATTTGATTACTTCTTACTACGATGCTTCGTGAAAGATATGGTTATTTCATATGAAATTTAAGGATCACGTGTTCTAGTATTTTCAATAATTCTATGCCACCGTAGAAAGAAAAACAAGAAAGATTCTAGAATGTCTTTGTACTGATAATGAAGGCGAGTATACTTAAAAAGAGCTTGAAATTTACTATTCTAAATATGGACATCACACATGATAAGATAGTTTATGGAACCCTTCAACACAATAGGGTAGCAGAGAGGTACAACCACACAATTATTGAGAATATCATATGTTTGTTGAAGATGGCTGCATTGCCAAAACCCTTTTGGGGAAAAGCTACTATCACTACTTGTTATTTGATGAATAGACCTCTCTTAGCTCTGCTAGGCTTAAATATTCTATAAAAGGTATGGAGAGGGGAAAATGGTTCCAACTCTACTCTAAATGTATTTAGTTGCAAGGCTTTTGCATATATTCCAAAGGAGTAACAATCAAAGTTCGATGACAAGGCTATTCCTTGTAAATCCCTAGGCTATGGCAATGAAGAGTTTTGCTACAAACTAAGGATCCCATAAGCTGTTTCTTTAACCAAAATATTGGTGGGTGTTATTAACTTGAACAAGAATGAAAAGTCCAACTTAGTGTCTCATTGCAATGTAAATTGGACAAGCCGATGAACGTAGCCAAAAAACTTGAGAGGTGAACTACGTTTTTTGAATAGAGTCACAACAGACTGGAATTCGAATTGTGAATGCTTCTTCTTTTCAAATGGCACAATTGCAACAAGGTTTGTTGGCATTTGGATGCTTAGGATGACTATTTTCTTTTTCATTAGTCTCATGGAAAGGTGAAGCTGGATTGATATTTAAGGTTTTTACCTCATCATTGCTTGCTATGTTCTAGTAGCGATATGCAATGTAGAGTACATATTTGGTGTAAAGACGCACCCGTGGGAAGATATAGTTGAGGTGGTGAATGAATGTTGTGTTGTCTATGTTAGCATATGGGTGTCCTAGAGACAATCTTTTGATTAAATAAAGGACACTAGATGTAGAACTTTATTTGTCGCAAATAAATGTAAGCACTATTTATTCAGTTTCATATTGTGTCTCGATATTACTGTTAATATTATATGAATGAACTGGATAAACCCCTTGGAATAGAACAGGTATCTCTTGAGTATCTGTGATGAGATCACGATCATGAGGATTCAAGGATATTGCATGTCTATTCCTAATTATATGTTCCTAGTCTAGAGACACTGAGTTTGGGGATCAGTGATCTCGAGTAAAGACTAGTACGACTTATCTACTTGTATATGGATACAAGGTAAAGACCTCATGAGCTGCAAATAGGGAGATATCTTAGCTAAAGTCGTGGGTGGACCTATAAGAGTATAGCTCGCACTGAACAGACCCAAAAAGAGACTCTATGAGGAAATCTCACATATAGTGTCATTAGAGTAATCTCTTTATGTTTGGGTGTGTCTTTACCAGAAGTTATTACCTAGACTGTGTTCTTGAAGGCATGTTTTGATTGTATACCTCGTTTGTCTGAAACATGGAGACTCATAGGTATACTGTTGGGCGTGTCCTTAAAGGGCACAGGGCTAGGGTAATAAGCTGAAGGAATTCGTCAAATCTCTGTGAGAGATTAGGTTATCTGTAAACCGGAGAAATCGGGATGACATTTACAGGGACTCGGGAATCTATGCATAGTAAAAGAGATCATGAGATGATCTGCCTTTAGAGTCAGTAAATTGAAGATTCCCTATTTCGAATAAAGCTTACCCTAAACCGCAGGGGTTGATACATTTCCTTACCCTAGGTTAATGGGAAGATAACCGAGACAAAGTGAAATACATACGGTAACCAAATATGTGCAATAGGATGATCAAGTCATTAATCTGACTAGTTCTGGGGCAACAAAGCATTGCTAGTGCTCTGTGTTGTCATTAATTGGGTTGTGGGCTTGTTGGGCCCAAGCCCAGTTATGTCAGTAGCTAAGTTGGACCTAATGGGTCACACACTAACACCTTGTAGTTACGATGGACTAGCTTTAAAGGTATTGGGCCTAATAATGTTATTAGCCCAAGAAGCTGTTTGGAAGCCCACCTAAATGGGTGGGTGGTGCATGGAGTTTGTAATGGGCTTGGATAGTCCAAGCCATTACTAATTAATTTAATTAGTTAAATTAATAATCAAATATTTGAATTTCGAATTTTGAATTTGAAATTTGAATTTTGAAATTTGAATTTAGAATTTGAATTTCGAAATTCGAATTTTGAATTTGAAATTTGAAATTTGAAATTTGAATTTTAAAATTTGAATTTGAATTTGAATTTTGAAATTCAAATTTTGAATTTGAAATTTTGAATTTTGAATTTGAATGTTTGAACGTTTGAATTCAAGTGTTTGAATTCGAATTTGAATTGGTTTTGAAAAGTTGTTTCATAACAAAAGGATAAGACAGGATCTTATTGGAGCATATTCCTTGGATGAAGAAACATCTTTGGAGGCTCTCCCTAGGCTGTTTGGTGGAGTCTTATCTTATCACTTAAAACAAACCTCCATTCAGATTTGGTGGTTGAGGGAATCAGTGGGTAAGTTGATTCAAATTTTGAATGCAACTGCTCAATGTATTTGGACCCTTTATAGGGCTGAATTATGCGCATGAAAACTATATACTATATGATAGTTTATGAATTTAAGTTTAAATTAATTTGAATTTAAATTCATGTGGATAAGATTGGAGGTTGTTGGCAAAGTTTGTTTTGCAACAGCTCCACCTTATCACACTGTTTCATGCATAACTTTCAAAGAAATTTGAAAGTTTGTTTTTCATTTTGAATGAATGAATTCCCTCCTCCTCTCCAAAGGGTGCGCATAAATAGACATGTTCCTCACCTTAGGTTTCATTGGAAAACCAAGCCAACTCTTCTCCTCTATGCACCATTCTGTAGGGTAGCTCAGTACACCTTTCCAAACAGGATACCTAGCCTCCACCCTCACCACTTGTGCGCATAGCAAGCCTCATTGTGGTGTTCATCTGGTGGCTTTCAAGAAAGAGTTCTTGCATCATAGACGAACGGTGGTGTGGATCACCATTAGAGGGTTTGAACCCTTCAAGCCTGACATCTGATCTCCCTGACTGATCAGGCCAAAAACAAGGTAACATCATGCTGTCTTAAAGCATGAACCTATGTGTGCATGTATGTTCCGCAGTAAAAATTTTGTTTTACACCTTACATGCATCGGCCTTCAGAGGCCAGTTTACTTTCAGTCTAAATGGCTTTTTGGAGTCACTGTCCTTGGCAAAGACAATGTTGTATAGTTGTTGAATCTGAGATGCAAGGTGAGCAATTTCATTTTGTTGATCATCAAGCCTGGTTTAGAGACGCTACATTTGAGCTTGATTGTATGTAAAAATAGTTTATACAAATTGCTGGAGCTCTTGAATTTTTCTATGAGACCTTGAACTCTCATTTTGTAGAAAAGTTATGACACTCACAAAAGTTTACGATGATGAAGCACCGATGATACACATTTAAGGATCTGCATAATACAAAAAAAAAAAAACAGAGACGAGCAGAGTGATATTCAATAAAAATGTATTATGATATCTCTTTGCTGATATTCATATTATACACCCTGATATTATTTATAAGCACGCCTATACTCTTTTATCATATATCATCTGACTAACTATTGACAATTTAACTAAACAATCCTTAAGAGTAGGATTGTGCAAAAAAATCGATGCACCATAACCACTTTTAGAACCGACCCGAATTGAATTAAAAAAACTGGTTTTCCAAACCAAATTATAAACCATAACCACTTTTAATATTTTAAAATAAATCAATTCTGAACCAATTCTAAATTTATTTGTAACCGGTTAAAACCTGAACCACAATTTTAGTTCTCAAGTTTGAACCACATTTTTACTTCTCTCGATGAAGTCCCAAATCACTGAAGAAGAACCCTAATTTTAATCTCGCTCCTTGGTGCGTCTCTGTTGGCTGCACCGTCGATGGCAATTTGCTAGTAACCCACTTCTCTTTCAGTTGTGTTTCTACTCATCAGACGTGTATCGTATTTTGGTAAGATCTTTCTCCACTCCTTTTTTCATTTTCCACCTTTTATTTTTCCTCTTCTCTCGCCATTCAATCACAAGTACAATTTATTTAACCGAATGAAATCGAATGGTTTGGGGTTCAAATGGTTTACAAAATCAAGGGAATGGTTCGGTTATGAATTGATTCCAAGATAGGGTTGTGGCACGATGTGGTTTGATGGTGTGATTTCAAGTGGGGTCTGCTAAGAAATCTCCCCCTCTCTCTCTCTAGATGCTTGTGGTGTTGGATTTTTTAATTTAATTTTTTTTGTGGGCTTTTATTTAACTTGAAAGAATTTTTTTTTTTGTGTTTTTTGCTGTAGATCTTCTGTTCAAGTACTACCACAGTGACCAGAAGTTCACCATCACCACCTACTCACCCACTGGAGTTGTGAGTTTTTTTTTTAATTTTTTCCCATTTACATTAAATTTTTGCAGCACAATGCATGACATGGGTATCATAATGTTGGTAAAATCGAGAAGCTACTTGAAGTAATCTAGGATTATGGCATGGGTTTTGTTGGAAGATTCGTAAGCTCTCTTATGTATATCTTGACTGCGAGATTTTTTTTTTCAATTTTTTAAAATAACGAATTTTGTTTTGGGTATGTATTATGACAACAATGTATGTTCTGGTTTTGGATTTTCTTTCAACTGCAAAATGTTGGCTTTACTTAATTATAATACACGGGTAGTAATCTAATTACATGATTATATAAAGTACTATGAATTAGAAGTTAATTTATGCTTTGACCTTTTTCAGAATTGGATTTTCCTAATCTAGTTTTTTGTATGTAAGTGCATAGAGCCCGGTTGTGTATGTTATCAGACATACAACTTGCAACGAATGATTTGGTGACATGTAATGCAAACCACTATTCTGGTGCTACAGTTGTTAATGGATTCCAACACTTGTGGACTGCACATGTATTTTAATCAAATTGAATCTTTGAAATGATAACATTTAACATCTTTCATCATAAGTTCTTGTCAATTTTATTTTGTTTTTAATTTTTTTCCTGTGAATTTTCTCTTATTTAATTTATTGACTTTTGAGATGTTCCTTTTCAGCCCCCCTGAAAACATGCAGTATGCAGGTTTGGTGATATGTGGTTTATTCATTATTGAAGGTATTGTGTCTGCATTTCAGTGTAGTATATTCTCCTTTGTCTATTTCGGTCCTTTCCTTTTTACAATGGCCATATTTTGTTAGGTGCCTCTCTTATTGTTGCCATACAAGCTGTCAAGAAAGGTGCAGACGTAGAAGGAATGGAATAGTTCTCAATTATGTGGCCAAAAGCAGGAAAATGGTTCTCAAAAAACTCAAAGCTCAACCGTCTTCACAAATATAATGTTTTGAAATCACACAATGGCTGAGATTTCTAGCCACTGTAGTCACATGAGCACAAAGTCAATATGGGTAGTGGACTAAACATCCAATCTTGTCAAGGATGAACAAGGGTGGCTCAAATGGAGGTGCAAACTCATTAACCTCGGTGAAGGAGTTTTTGACCATCAAGCACACCTTTCAGCATTCCCTGATTTTTGGGATGACACTAGAGAGTAATAAAGACACTATAGAGTAATAAAGGAGCTGAACACTGCATCCTTGCTTTTGAGGAATCACGGGATATCCTGGTGCAAATTTTTGAACTATTGTTACTTAGTTGGTAGCTTTGTGTAAGATCTGCTTTCCTATATTGATTTGGGTTATCTACATAATATGATTGGCATTATGTTCTCTCCTTCTTTCTTGGCCTCTCTGTGGCTGAGATCCAACTTCAACCGTAACATATTTTAAACTTCACTGATTTTGTGTCATATTACAAGCTTTAAACCTAGGATAAGGATTCATTATTAGCTGCATTTCTTGTTTAAGTTTTTCTCCGCTGCTCCTTTTTTGGTTATAATCATGCGAAGATTGTTTTATATAAACTTTTTGACTGTCGTCTGTGATCGTTGGTATGCTCACATTTTCTTGCGATGTTCTTTTTGATACTCTTTTAGATTTGTTAACTATAATGTTCCATGCTAATTGTAATTGCCTAACTGTATATCGTAAAATATGAAGTAAGGAATCGCTGAAGTAAGCAACCTTAATATTGGTAATTTTTGGTGTTCTTTGTTTATTTATGGGTGGTCTTATTCCGGGACAATATGTCTATGAGTGCCACATTTGAAATTTGCACTATAATGGGACAGTAACTGAAAATCAATTCTCTTTTGTTGTGTCTTCGGTACTGTGATTCTATAATTGGGCATATAAGGTTCTGCACTCAGCAAGAATACTATAATGTGGAAACATTCCCTATAATCAGTATTTTTTCATGTTGTTAAGTTGGATTTTTGTAGAACGCATAGAAAAAAAGAGGTATTGATTATAACCAGTTGGGTGATGGCACAAATTACTTACTATTTGAATCCTGTAACATGGTTTTTGGCACAATGCAAAAAGTTGGAAAAAAGAAAAAATTTATTCTTTAAAATCGGTTCTGAAGTGGTTCGGAACCAATTCAGAAGTGGTTCGGAACCGGTTCGGAAGTGGTTCTAGTTCGAATCTGGTTTGAGACCAGTTCATAAACGGTTCGGGTTGAACCAGTTCCGAATTGGTTTTAAACCGAACCGAACCAATTTCATTTTTATAAAAAGAAGGTTCAAAACGGTTCGGTTCTTCAAAAAAATCGGTTCGGGTCGATCCATGCTTATCCCTGCTTAAGAGAAACTAACAAGCTTTATTGAAACTAACTTCTATAACTAACTAGTGAAACTTCTGCACTTGCACTTGTATTCGTAACAGAACATGCATTGTTTTGTTAAAAGAAAAAAAAAAAACTACAACACATTTTCTAATAAGTCCCAGAAATAAAAGGTAAACCTAAGTTATTTAATAAAATAACAATATACTTAAAAAACAAATATTAAAAGAGTATAAAAACAAATATTAACAACATTACTCTTTCTTAAAAGCTTGCCCGCGACAAGTTAGCCACTAAATCCAATCAACCTCGTGAATAACACCGTAATAATAACTTTCAATTCAAACTCTCATGATAATCCATTAAATTGTAAATTTTAAACACACAATGAGAATTGAATCCAACATCTTAAAACGAGTTGTTTTCATAATTGATTGAAAATTCCTAAATGGAAAAATGATGTGACCAACATTACATTATTTCAAAATTCCTAATTGAGGAAGGAACTAATTATTAAGACTAATAATATATAATTGTTAAGACTAAATATGCCACTTTATATATATAGTAATAAAATAAATAATTTAGGGAATGATAACCACCAACACCTATTCATCTCTTGGACCCCTACATATAATGATAAATTATCAAGGGTTCATAATATGCAAATCACTTCACGAATGATCCTATCAATTTCATCCAAACAAGCAGATTTTATCATAAGTTCAACACGACATTTAAACCATAAATTTGGAATTATAACAAGTTATTTGGAATACAATTAAATTAAAAAATATATTACATAGATATAAAGAACGTAAAAATACATAAATTATGAAAATTTAGACAAAATTATTAATCAATAGAGTAGGATGAATGCTGAATCAAACACATGCGTAGTTTTTTTTTTTTTTTGGTACATGTGTAATTTTACAAAGTCTTATATGTTTTCTCAAGTTTATTCGTTACCTAATATATAGACGGGTATATATCATCATTTTTCAAGTTATAATATAGGGGCATAAGTGATTCAAAGGAAAATCATAAGAATTTTTTTTTTAAATTTTCTCATAAAAAAGTGTCAATTTTTTATGCAATTTAATGTGCTTGGTTATATTCTTATATTCACTAGTATGCTTTATAAATACTAAATTAAAATCATCATACATCAACTCTGAGTTTTGCCACTATTTTCTACTCCTCTAGGATATTTTTTTTTTATAATCATGTCTTGCCATTATTTATAAGTAAAAAGTATTTATTATTTGTCATTTAACCAACGCTATTCAGACACACATTAACATAGTTAAAAAGTAAAATTACACTTTATTTTCTTAAGACAAGCTTAAATTATGTTGCTTTCCCTTCTATTTCTAAATGTTACATTAATCTTTTTTTAATGCGAATAATTTATATTTTTGATTGTATTTGATTTGAAAGATTTTCATGGAAAAGGTTATAAAAGTGGAAATAAATCCTTGCATGTGTAAATTTCACCTGATTTAATCATATGCAGTTTTTATGTTTACTTCTTTCCTTACAATATTAAATAGATGGAGTTGAATTAATATTTATAAGTATTCATGAAAAGAGAAATAGAAAGTTAATTTTTATAGTAATTTAATCATGTGTAACTTTTACGTTTGCTTCTTTCCTTACAATATTAAATAGCTGAGCCCAATTTATATTTTTAAGTATTAATGAAAACAGAAATAAAAAGTTAATTTTTATAGAATAATCTCTACTATAAAATGTTAATTTCACCGTTGCAATAACTGATTTTGAAAGAAAGTTTCATGAAAGAAAATAAAATCTCTCCCATTAAAGTATAATAACTCTTTAGAAAGAAAATATTAACAGGCGACCAAATTCAAAGTTAATTCGATTTGGCATCAAAGAATTCTTATTGCCAGAGTAAATAGTTAAAGGGTTTATAGCAAAAAAAAACTCTAACACGCAGAACGAATCTCTATAAAATTCATAGTTAAAATTTGTCATTAGAAAAATAAAGGATCCCACGACTAATTATGTCTGCTGCAAATTTTTTTAACTTTACAATAACATAAGAAAGTTTTAACACAAAAATGAAAACTGTTTAATGGCGTCGCCTTGTTCGAACCGGAGACCTTCAGTGTGTTAGACTGACGTGATAACCAACTACACCACGACACCAATTTGGAAACCTGAATCTCAAAAATAATAAATTACTTTTAGAGAGACTATTTGTTTCACTAACAACAGTAATAACCTTTATATCCCTGTCACTACAGCACGTTCACTCTCATATCCTTTCTTTGCTTCGCTTCGCTCTCGTTGTTTCTCTCAGCATCGAAGGTTGAAAAGATCAATACGCAAACATGTCTGCAGCACTCGATATGAGCCTCGACGACCTCATCAAGAGCAACAAAAAGTCTGGATCCGGAAACTTCAGAGGCCGCGCCCGACCCGGACCCGGACCCGCTCGCCGCTTCTCCAACCGTGCCGCCAACCGCGCCGCACCCTATGCCACCGCTAAGGTACTTTCACTACATCTATTTCTTTTATCTTTTATTTTAAATAAAATTTCATGGAGATTAAACCTATTTTCCGTTGGATTTGCTCCATCGTCGCTTCTAGGCACCGGAGATGACGTGGCAGCACGATTTGTATGCAGATCCGCATCTGGCTATGGCAGCTTACCCAGCTCAAGGTGGTCGTGCATCTTCCATAGAAACTGGGACCAAGCTTTACATATCTAACTTGGAGTATGGTGTTTCCAATGATGATATTAAGGTACTATCTCTTTTTTTGTATAGCTCAATGCTTGCGCATGTCTTTGTTTGGCGTAACCTAGAACTTTGATCGTTTAATTTAATACGAGACATGACAATTAGTAAAGCGATATTTGGTATTTTGTTAGGAATTTTGATTGTATGTTGATAATTTACGTAGTTTTTGCACAAAACACACGGGTTACAGTGGGGCTGTGGTGCTATCCAATAGCCTGCGTGATGGTATGTGAGGAGTGTGTGAATGTAAATTTGTGCAAGTATCATTGATCTTTAGCATAGTCGTTGTCTCACTGCTGAAGTTGTAAGTTGGATTTGGATTTCAAACTGGTTGCATGTTATGCTTCTTATGAATTTTTCAAACTGGTTGCATGTTATGCTGAAGTTGTAAGTTGGATTTGGATAGGCTCAACAGTTTGTAGTTGATGCATTATTATCTATGTTATCAAATAATAGCTGCGCAATGGCGCTGTTGCGGTACATAGTGCACTCTTTTTGCGAAAAACACTATGTGACCTGATGGTTTAGTGTAACGGTTGTAGCATGCGGCTCAAAATTGCTGCCAAATCATTCCTTATAGTGAAGGAGGTGCAAGCCAAGCAAAGAATTTGAAAGTTTTCTGAGTGCTGAGGGCAAGACACAGAGAAGACCCTAGTTTGGAGCACTGCGGTTTCTAATATTACACTAGAGAAAACCCTAGGTCACTTCTAAAATGAAGCCATTGCTCCTTCTTCTCGGGCGTTTTCTTTTCAACTCCATCCGCTTTTCAGCTACGCTATGCAACAATTTTCAGTAATGGTTATAGGGGCTGGAATTGTGGCCAATTGCAGCACTATAGTGAAGGAAGAGGAGATCTCTTATTTGTCCCTGTTGTTCCATGCACATATTAAGTAAGGGGGTATGATCGACTTTATATGCTCCCTTTTTTTTCTAATAATGTTATTGTTTGATATTGGAATCCTATCTCTCGACTCCTACATCTCTCCACTCTCTCTCAGCTCACTTTTCCACCAGCCAATCAGCAAGGCCCATTTTTTCTGCAAGCTCCTTGCAGCAAGCCTCCTTGCCTCTGTTTCCTCTTGACCCACTCAAGTATTTTCTTTTCTGTTTTGTGTCTTTCAGGCAACAGGTTTCTTTCGCTCCGTTTACTGTAGGGGCTATACTGCTACCCGTTATAGTGTTTTTAGGGCTGGTCCGCGATTGATACTCTTAAGTGTTTTGGAAAAGTACTCTAATGATTTTGCATAAGAATCATTTGACTACTAGTTGCAAAATAATCAATGAAACCTAGCAACTAATATTATTTATCACTTAGATTTGGATACTGCAATAGATATAGATGCTTAATTTATACATAGATATTTGTCCGTATTGAAATGGTATAATGATCAGTTATTATATCTAGTGATGTGGGGTGGGGAAAAAAGGAAGTGTCAGAGACAATTTATATGGTATGTATCCGTTTCGAAGCATTAATCTTAAACGAGATATTGACCAAATAAAAAACATAAGGTAATTGATTAATAGGTTTTAAAACCCGCCAAAAAAAGGAAATATTAGAGTAGTTTTGGTTATAGCCAACAAATAAATGATAATAAAATAAGTTAACTGTAGTAGTAATGATGTAATATTGCTCCAAAGATCAATCACTGTCTTGATCTGGTCCTCCATCGTGTTTGCGTGGATACATCCATGGATATACTGTTGGAGTTAAATAACAATAGTCACCTAATTAAAACAAATCTTTAAATTTTTGAAATTCAATTATTGAAATAGTATTTTAAATCAATGAAATTTATTATAGTTTTTATGGTATTAATAAATAATTATTCATACAATAACAATGACAATCATATGTTTTAAATCAATTATAGGATTAATGGTTACCAAATGCTGCATGTGCCAGGACACCAAAGGCTTGGTGATTCCAACAATTTTTCCAATGCATGCATGCATATTTAAAACAGATACAGTTCATTGTTCTGTTTTTTTTTTTGGGCTGGAAGTTCCATCTTAGGTGGGCCGGGCCTAACTGACGTGGGCCGAGGTTCTTAAACCCTACTTGTTTCTTCTGTAACCTTTGAAACTTCAACTCTAGACTGGCTTTTCCTTCTTTCCACATGCAACAATGGTGAAATCCAATTCCAACAACTCCAAAAATACAGAGGGCATAGACGTCCTCAAATCTGTCTAGCCTCTTTCGCTTCTTTGCTACACTGATTAGCTCCTTCCTTGAATGTGAAATTTACTATGGAAATGGTGGAAATTTGTATTTGACAGTATTTAGTCCCTTCCTTTATATTCCTTGAATTTTGTTAGTATTTGACAGTATTTGTATTTCAATGAATTTCTATTCCAGCCTTTATGTTTGACTTATTTTTCGAAGCTTTTATTTATGTGTATTATAATTTAGTATAGGCATTTATGTGGGCTTCACCGTAGTGGCTATACTGCTACCTTCCATCCTGCAATAGCTCATTTTTGGGGGCGGCTGTAATGCACTGCTGTCTGAGATTGGTAACTATGATTATTTTATGTTGGTACCCGGATCTGTTCTCAGAAAGTAAAATAATAAAATGATAAAGGAGAAGATGAATAACAACGATTTTATTAATGGCAAACTGAGTCATACACCATCGTGACTACAACTCAGAATTATTACAGGAATTAAGCAAAACAGTAACGACTATGGGCTCTCCCCTTCAATGGACTGGCCGATTGAAAAAGGAAGTTACAGACACACTTGCCCTTACAGCTACTGAGGCATTTCCCCTCCCAGTGCTTTACCCAACCCGTACACAAAAATCTTCACCCCTCACCCATGCACCCATAACTAACTTATATTCTCCCCTTCTCCTCCAATATCTTCCTCTCCATTCATAGCTTGCCATGTGTCCCCTTCAGCAACTGATTGTGGTTTGTCCTTACCTCTTATTTTATGGGCCTTCCAAGTATATACTTTAGCATACGGTTTAAGAGGCCCACGATGTCCATCATTTTGTAGGTGTAACTTATAAATTGGCTTTATTTTGTTACTTGTTTTAAAAAATACGAGGATGGTTGTATACTTATAGTCATGACTTCATGCTTCTATGTAGGGTTAGGGTCAGTATTTAGTGAATTTAATTTTAAATCAATTTTATGATATTTGGTAACCTTTTTTTTTTTTGGTTTTTGTTTTTGTTAAACCCATTGTACAATTAAAAATTTTCACCTTTGCAACAATATAAAAGACGACATAAAGAAGTTAATGTTTGTCTATAAAAAAAAAAAAAAGTTAATGTTTTGGCATCTGCTTAAGGTAGTCAAAGGCAAAACGTGCTTTTAGAGCTCTAGGGGTTTTTAACGTATTGAGGCGTGAGGTGCCAAAAGGCACATGCCTTAATATTAGAAAATGAAAAAGTGAAACATTTGACTATTTTGCATTGATTTTCGTTTTCCATATAAATTAACTACTCAAGCATATCATTATTCATAGTAAAATTAAAAGACTAAGATGTTCAGTTTTCAAAATCATAAGCTGCTTGTTGTTAATAACACCAAAGATTGACAACTACTAATGCTTTTAACATTCTTACTATTTTACCCCTTTTAGCATCATAGTTATGTAGTTAGATGGCTGGGATTCCAAAAACTTTTTTTTTTTTTTTTTTTTTCCTGTTACCAGTATAAAATGCTAGTGTCATGTCTCAATTGAACTAGAAAGGCACTCCTAAGGCATCAAGAGATGCTGATCCCTTCTAGTGCCTCGCCTCAGTGTCTTAGACATGCCTTTTGGTGTTTTTGACTGGACTACTTTGCTTTTACTCTACCCAAGAACCTAATATGCTGACTTGACTATTTTATTGAGAAAGGAAGGCAAATATTTAATTACAATTATATATTCTTGTAAAACAAGAGAATATGTGTTACAGACTTACAGTTTTACAGTCAATGTTTTAAATTCTATTTTCATACTGTGCAGGAATTGTTTTCTGAAGTTGGTGACCTGAAACGGCATACCGTTCATTATGACAGGAGTGGCAGATCGAAGGTATCTTGTCCACGGGATAATCTGGTCCTTCTGATCAATTCTCTGTCCTGCTGTTGTTTAGAAAAACTCTTTTTTGTAGGGTACGGCAGAAGTAGTCTTTTCGCGACGAGCTGATGCTATAGCTGCTGTAAAGAGATACAATAATGTTCAACTAGATGGCAAACCAATGAAGATAGAGATTGTGGGAACAAACATTTCCACACCTGCTGTAGCTCCTGTTGCAAATGGAGCTATTGGGAATTCAAATGGAGTTCCTCGAAGGTATGCACTTGCTCAATGACTTTGTGCTTTAATAATCTGCTCCAATTTAATCTGATTTTTGGTGGCTGGAACCTTTCTCGCATTCTATGTTTAATTTGGATTGTCTATTTTTTGGATGTTTGAATGGTGTTTTTGGGCTTGCATATATTGCTGTGTGATTTGATTTTTTTTTTTTTTTTTTTTAATTTGGTGCAAAACTTGATTGAGTCATGTTTTTTGATGTGATCAATTAGTTGATGACTGTTATTAGTTGTCCCTTTGTTGCAAGCTTTTTTCAATCTTCAGAATGGCTGAAAACTTTTGAAATTTGGAATTTTGAGTCAATTACTTGTTGATCTTTTGACATAATGGAAGTCTCTCAACTGTTCCGTGATGCCTTGTTGCAAGCCTGCTCTTGAGATGACTATCCTGTCATCATGTCTGTGAAAGTGTAAAGAACCACTTCAACCCAAAACCTTAAGGTATTGAGTGAAGGCTTTTTTTAATGGACACACCCCCTCACGTAATAGCCCTTTGGACTTGAAACGTGGATATTACATAGGCCCGATTTTTTTTTTTTTTTACCTTATGCTTACTTAATTCTACAAGTGGGGGGCGATGAGGATCGAACTCATGACATTATGGTCACTGAAGCTCTGGTACCATGGTTGTTGAATCGCAATACGTATCGTGAATCGTTCGGCTGCTTTTTTGTATCGTGAATCGTATCGAATCGTAAAATTCAGAAACAAATTAAAAATAACTTAAAAATATATAATATCATATAAATCCAAATTTAAAAAAAATCTAAATACCAAAATCCATAAGTAACCAAATCTAAAACCAGTTATTTCTCATATTCATTAAATTTCAAGACTAATATTAATATTATCACTATCAGGATCTAGTATTGGCATATCTAGTCCTTCATCCTCTCCATTAGTAGAGTCATCTGACTCATCTCCCATATCTTGTTCAATAATTTGAGATCCTTTTCTGTTATCATTTCCGTTGACATCCTCTTGTATTAAGATGCCTTTGCCTTTATCATTCCTATCATCTTGAAGATTTCGAGGACCTAAAAAAAAAATATACATAATGTAAATAAATATATTAGATAAGGTGTTTGATTAAAAGAAATATTATATATGCAAATATACCTCTCTTTCTCTTTTTGCTATGGTCTCCTTCATCAACGTTGAAGCACTCATGAACATCCATCCAAGATTCCTCATCCATTAGGCAAGGCTCCTCTTGCTCAGTAATCCATTCCTCGTCAGAATCTAAATCTGATAAGCAGATAGGATCATATGTGTCTCCTTTTTCCTCCCTTTGTTTTTGCCTAATTTCAAGTTGAAGGTTGTATTTAACAAACACAAGAGCATTCAACCTTTGTTGCTCTAAACGGTTTCTTCTCTTAGAGTGAGTTTGATCAAACACACTCCAATTTCTCTCGCACCCTGTAGCACTGCAAGTGAGGCTTAGGATACGAATAGCTATTGTTTGCAGCTCTTTGCAGTCGTCTCCAAAACTATTCCACCATAAAGCTAGCAAAAAAAAAATATATTTGATAAATAAATATTTGGTTAATGAATTAATTTTTAATTTTAAAAATATCAAAACATAATTTAATCAATACACAAAATTCGATGATTACCAGGTTGCTTCCTAGCTCTAGTTGCAATTGCTAAACTATTTCCAAAGAGTCCTTTAGCCCTGTCAAATTTCTCAGTTTGGGAATCAATTGTGATCCTTGTTTCAATATCAGGACACATCTTCTCCAATGTATTCCACAAGCCAGTTTTAACCTCACGATCTTGGTTGGACTTTGAGTCATAGTCGAACCTATATAATTATTATAAATTTAGAATAAGGCTTAATAATAAATCAAATATAAAATATAAAGAATTTATATAAATAAATAAATATAAAGAACCTATACTTACTTTGGATTAAGAAAATAGGCGGCTGCATGAAGAGGCCTATGAAGTTGTAAATCCCAACGCTTGTCAATGATTTCCCATACATCCTTATATCTCTTTTCCTCATGATTAAAACTCTTTGCTATTTCTTCCTTTGCTCTATCCATAGCCTCATAAATGTATCCCATTGTAGGTTTTGAATCACCATCCACAAGTCTAAGAACTTTCACAAGAGGAGACACAATTTTCAAGCAATAATGTATTGATTTCCAAAACCTTTTATCAGCCAAAACAACATTTTCTGCAAATTTGGCTTCCGGCCTAGAGCAATAAGCACTATTAACCCATTTTTCAGATGTAAACATAGATCGAAGTGCAGTCTTTTGTTTCATTTATAGGCACACATGGGTGTTAAACAAAAGACTGCACTTCGATCTATGTTTACATCTGAAAAATGGGTTAATAGTGCTTATTGCTCTAGGCCGGAAGCCAAATTTGCAGAAAATGTTGTTTTGGCTGATAAAAGGTTTTGGAAATCAATACATTATTGCTTGAAAATTGTGTCTCCTCTTGTGAAAGTTCTTAGACTTGTGGATGGTGATTCAAAACCTGCAATGGGATACATTTATGAGGCTATGGATAGAGCAAAGGAAGAAATAACAGAGAGTTTTAATCATGAGGAAAAGAGATATAAGGATGTATGGGAAATCATTGACAAGCGTTGGGATTTACAACTTCATAGGCCTCTTCATGCAGCCGCCTATTTTCTTAATCCAAAGTAAGTATAGGTTCTTTATATTTATTTATATAAAATTCTTTATATTTGATTTATTATTAAGCCTTATTCTAAATTTATAATAATTATATAGGTTCGACTATGACACAAAGTTCAACCAAGATCGTGAGGTTAAAACTGGCTTGTGGAATACATTGGAGAAGATGTGTCCTAATATTGAAACTAGGATCACAATTGATTCCCAAATTGAGAAATTTGACAGGGCTGAAGGACTCTTTCGAAATAGTTTTAGCAATTGCAACTAGAGCTAGGAAGCAACCTGGTAATCATCGAATTTTGTGTATTGATTAAATTATGTTTTGATATTTTAAAAATTAAGTCATTAACCAAATATTTATTTATCAATTATATTTTTTTTTGCTAGCTTTATGGTGGAATAGTTTTGGAGACGACTGTAAAGAGCTGCAAACAATAGCTATTCGTATCCTGTGCCTCACTTGCAGTGCTACAGGGTGCGAGAGAAATTAGAGTGTGTTTGATCAAACTCACTCTAAGAGAAGAAACCGTTTAGTGCAACAAAGGTTGAATGCTCTTGTGTTTGTTAAATACAACCTTCAACTTGAAATTAGGCAAAAACAAAGGGAGGAAAAAGGAGACACATATGATCCTTTCTGCTTATCAGATTTAGATTCTGACGAGGAATGGATTACTAAGCAAGAGGAGCCTTGCCTAATGGATGAGGAATCTTGGATGGATGTTCATGAGTGCTTCAACGTTGATGAAAGAGACCAAAGCAAAAGGAGAAAGAGAGGTATATTTGCATATATAATATTTCTTTTAATCAAACACCTTATCTAATATATTTATTTACGTTATGTATATATTTTTTTTTTAGGTCCTCGAAATCTTCAAGATGATAGGAATGATAAAGGCAAAGGCATCTTAATACAAGAGGATGTCAACAGGAATGATAACAGAAAAGGATCTCAAATTATTGAACAAGATGAGTCAGATGACTCTACTAATGGAGAGGATGAAGGACTAGATATGCCAATACTAGATCCTGATAGTGATAATATTAGTCTTGAAGTTTAATGAATATGAGAAATAACTGATTTTAGATTTGGTTACTTATGGATTTTGGTATTTAGATATATTTTTTTTTTAATTTGGATTTATATGATATTATATATTTTTAATTTGTTTCTGAATCTTACGATTCACGATACAAAAAAGTAGCCGAACGATTCATGATACGTATTGCGATTCAACAACCATGGTAGGAACCCATCGGCGATGAAAGAAAGAAGTGTGAGACATCGGCTATTGATGAGAGAGAGAATGCGTTCCTTATTAAAGTTCAGATTGGCGAAGAAGAGGGCAGTGGAGTCCTTCGATGGGCCATTGAAGAGAGAGAATCGGTTTCCTCACATGTGTGTTGAAGAAAGAGAAAAGGACAGAATTGTTATTTTTGATTTTTTATGGCTCAGCCACTCATTTCTTGTCTCATTCCTTTTCAAATTTTTTTGTTATTTAAATTTGCAGTTTTTTATTTCCACTATTTTTCGTTTATGAGATTAACATTTTTAACTTATTTATTTAAAACTATATTTTTTGGTAGTTATAAAAATGGAATGTTAAAATATTTTTTAATTAATACTGATTTAAGTATTACTTTTTATTTGTCATTAATTATATAAATATTTTAAATTTAATTTTATATTTTAAGTAAGATCTTACAATTCGTGTCAATTTTACAATTTACAATTTTTTTACTTCCTTTCAATCCCAAGTAATATCTCGAGTTTGACAACTTTGCCTAGATTAGTTAGTTGCTGCAAATGAATGTTGGTTGCTAGTTAATTCTAAGTGCTATCGTTGCCCATGGATGCCTTGGTTGTGTGTTTTGTTTCCCATTCAAGATCTTGTAGATATTGTCCTATTTTCATTACTGCATCTTGGATTTAGCATTTTAATTTAGTTTTGACTATTTCAAGATATAGCTTTTATTGTTAATCAATAAATAATTTTTTTGGTTTTAATTATTGAGTTGGTTGTCTTTCTTGTATTAAAGATGATTGTATGTGTCATTGATCTGAATTGAGCAGTGGACAAGTCCGAGGCCGGGCAATAGGAAGGCTGGGAGGCAGAGGGCCAGGCATTCAAAGGGGTCGAGGACGTGGAAGAGGTCGAGGTGGAGGTCGCAGCGAGAAGTTATCTGCAGAAGATCTTGACACTGAATTGGAGAAATATCATGCAGAGGCAATGCAATTGAACTGAAGGGATCACCCATGTTCTATTTTCTTGCTATATCACATCTGTGGTTTTTAGGGGCATGGTGATGGAACACCACTTGTTTATGTATCTTTGTCACAGCCTCTACCTTTAGGGAAAGGGGAAGGATTACTTCTCGAGTGAAAACTGTTAGACTTTATATGTGGAGTTTGGGTTTCTGTTGTCTAATATCCGTTTTTCTTGGGTATGAATATGTGGATTAAGAAAGAGAAGTTATCATGTAAAAAGCACTCAAGCTTGGTTTCATTGGCTTTAATCATTTGTATCATCAACAAGTGGAGTGATCAATTCACAAAGAAATCTTTGGTTGCAAAATGTGGGAGGCTGCAGATTTCACCTACAGCTGCCTTCTTGTTTTGGTTAAACCATCACAGTGGAATCTTCAAAGAAGGTAGACTGGAGCCTCTTCTGCCCTGTCCCCTCATAAAAAAGATGAATCATGATCACTTTTTGTTACTATAATGCCTTTTCCTTGTGCTGTAATTATTTGTTCTGCTATATTCTAATAAGGTTTGTTATCTTGAGATGTTCTTACTTGTTATTGGGGAGCACGTCTTTCATCTTTCCTGACTGACTGATAATGCTTATTATCGAGTGAGATGGAAAATATATCATCTGTTCTACTTGACTTTACCGGTTGACTGCACTGGTCAAGATACAGACTTACAGATGAAGATAGCATTCCCGGATAGGGATGCGAGTTAATATTCATGTTACAGTTTCTCGTCCTGCTGAATTCAAATTCTGTTCTGTGCCGTGAATTCATATGCACTATGACCCTGCTTTATTTGGCACTTCTCAGAACTGTCGCTGGGGTCGATGTTAGGTCCTGGTTTTACTGATTGAAATTGGAAGGGACATAGAGGGAGTTGAAGTGCGCATTACTGATGCTTGTCCAGTCGCTGTTGAAGTTAACAGGCCGTGGTGACATTATTGGGCATATGGTAATTCGCCTTCCTTAGCTGGGGGAAAGGGTAACATATACTTCCCTTAAACCAAGTGTAATGTTTGTCCTTTATTATGGTTTTTTTTTTTTTTTTTAATGAACTGGACGGTCTGATTGCCAGAGAATATTATATTCATTGGAGCAGTTGCGGAATAATCCATAATGTTCGGCTTGTTCTCTTTAACGTAAGGTGCAGTATCATTTCGCTCGTAAGTTGTTTTTGACAGCTGACTTGAAATTGACAAGTGATTTTTTCTTTGGTTTGTATTGGGATGCCTTGGTGTTGCTGCAGTTGGAACTAGTGGAAGCTTTGTTTCTAACTTGTGATTTAAAATTAAAAAAAAAATCTAATTCTTCCGCTCAATAGTGCTTTTGTAGCTCTAAGCCCTGCAGGTTTTTTGCCATGCAGAATCTTAAACTCAGTAAGTCATCCTAGTATAGTGTGCTATCTAAAAGCGAATTATGGTACGTGCTTTTGCGAAATGAATTTCAGTTCTTTGTTTTCAGCGTCTTTTTTTAATTCCCTAATGTGGAAACCATACTGAACATTTCTAAATAAAAACCATAGCGAACAAAATATACATAACATTAACAAGCTTGTTTGTACACAAATAGCCCCTCGCGACAACAAAAATAATCAGAGGGTCACTGCACTAGACACTCACGCTGGCTGGCAAGAGATGTGATGCCATTTTTTTTTTTTTGTAAACCGATGCGATATTTCTATGCATGTATAAAATACTCTCAAAAGTGGGAATCTATGGTGATTTTGGCTTGGCAATCTTTTCCCACGTAGAAAATACCAGCCTCAGCAAGGAGTAAAAGATTGCCTGAATGCAAGAAATCGTAAAGTTCCAACAGGATGAGGGCCAATACCACGGATAGAGCAACCTGAAGAACAAGCTTATCAGATGCCGAGGGTAACGTCCCACCTGTACCATTGTATAACAATTACATCAATATTTACATAGCAGAAATGACTTGTTTATGCAACTAGCTTACTCCCAAGAAAAAAGGTGTTAACCCTTCTTATGATCTATATAATTAAAACATGGACGTTGTGGATTTAAACATGGGATTAATATTTCTAATATTATAGGAGATAATTTTATCTTTTACACACAAATAAAAATATGTGGAGCTCATATTTTTTTTTTCTCTTTTTTTTTTATTCTTTTTCTTTTCACGTGAGTCCACTACATTTTTATGTATGTATGAAAGATAAAATTATCACCTACAATATACGAAACATTAATCCATTTAAACATAATCAACTTGCCCTTTAAGAATTCAGTTGAAAAACCAAAAAGAAAAAAAAGACATCATTAGTGTTTTCCTTTATCTATTGATAGTTTAAACAGTTTTACAAGATTGATTAATCATATAATACCATCTGTACAAAAAATTGAAAAGCCTCCTAATCAAAGTAAATACTCTTTTTTCTTTTTCCTTTTTAGAGTTAACTCAACTCTAATTACTTCTTGATTAATCATAGCCACATAATCCAAGTAAATACTCTTGTTAACAAGAATGCGCCACTTCCTTATTTATTGGTACCGTAAATTTTATTCTGACAAGGACGCAACTAAAATTAATTGGCCATACATTATTTAGGGACAGAAAGAACAAAGCTATTGAAATTGATACTAAGTTGGCTTACTAACAAAAAAAATACTAACCGGAAAGAGCAAATCTAATGCTTCCCAGGCAGCATGACGAACAGCTCTAGTGGGATACATTGGACCACCAGGAGAAGTAAAGCTATATAGACAACTTTTCAATCGCGTACTTGTAGTCATTCTCAATTCCATGCCTGTGCCATCAGCATAAACACAAAAACGGCATAGCTAAGTCAGGTTGAGATAAGAATAGTCCAACTATTGCATCTGAATGATTGATATTGTACCCTGAAGGACCTTAATTTCTGAAAGGTAATGAAGCAGCACCGGTTCCACCTTTAACTTTAGAAGCTGACAACAACAAAATTTCAACACTATACATTAATGGTGATATCTTCATTTCCCGACAAGACTTCATATGAAAGAGGATATGGCTCTTGATTATGAAAGGGTATAATTCAAATATACCTGATCAGTGAGTTCAGTGACAAATATATCTGCTGGACTGCCAAGAAAGAAAGCAGTTGGGAAAACAGGACATTGTTTCAAGAAGCTATCTATTTTGTCAGCTGCAAAGAGAAGCGTAATATATTTTAAAAAACTAGTGAGAAGAGTAATATATTTTAAAAAACTAGTTCATTGTCATTCATAGGCCAATCCACTACTCCGAATGTCTACCTGAGTTGTAAAATAGAATGAACCTCGAGAGCATAAGATACATATCTCGCTGAGCCTGATCATTCAATGAAAAGTAGAGAAAATCAGAAACCATTGCTAGCAACTAATACACTAACTCAAGGGTCCCATAATAAATTGTTGGCAGCATTCATCTAATGTCATAAACTAAAACTGATAGGGTAATCTAACCTGGACAGGAATTTTATTCAATCGAGTGTGGTCTAATGCAACATCTGCCAAAAGGTACTGAACTTGAGGGGAACACAAGGAATATGCAAAAGAATTGGAAAAAGGAAGCAATAATCACAACATTATTCATATGATACGTATCAGTACAAATAAACATAAGATTTTCCTATAGGACTCTTACACGGAATAGAGACTGGAAACGCCTTGTATTTGTTTGTAAGTCGATCCTGTACATGGCACCAAAAATTATTATTGCAATATCATCCTGGATTGAATTTATGAGAATGTTAACATGTCCACTGTATCATAGGAGGTTCTAGCCCATGGAGATACTCTTAATAACATTTACCATTGTTTTGCTTTATATAGAGCGGATAGGCTGGGATGGATGCTATTGAATTGGCATGGGAAAGGCTATTGATGTTGGGCACAAACCAACTCTTAACAAGGGGAATAAAGTTTGGAGGTTATATTTCACGGGGAATAAACAGTAGAAGGTCAGTGGGTTAGATAGAGGGAATTAGGAGTTTAGATAGTTAAATAGGGGGAAATTGTAGAGGGAATTCTAAGTGGGAGAAGGGGATACCCCTTGGATGTTGGACGCGGATTCTTCCTCTTGTAATCACCATTTTCAAAATATAGAAATCATTCTCTCTCTCTTCCTCATTTTTCCTATTCCTTTCCTATTACTGTCACTCCTAGTCAGAAAACCTATCAGTTGACAAAACCACTTAAAGCAAAAACAAAAAACCACTCCCCAGGGAGGGATGAGAAGAGGGCAATCCTTGTATGCAGCCTTGCCCTTACATATTTGTAAAGAAGCTATTTCCCGAATTCGAATCGGTGATCTTTCAATCACAAAGAAGCAGTTTTACCACTTAAAGCAAAAAAATAAAATAATTTTTCTTTTAAGAAAAAGAAAAATAATGGAGATCACTGGCAGATATTTTATTCTTCCCATTTGAAAGGGGAATAGAGCATGAAAGGAAGTTCATATATTTTTCCAATCATGATATATGGAAGTCAATTCAACTGTAACTCGTAAATGCTAGCCAATCCAAATCCAATCTTGGCTTTTGGAAGTTATAGTCAATTAAGTAAGATTTTCATTTATAACAGCCTGTATTCATACCAGAAAACATTTGTGGCACCTTGAACCAGAGCAGATGAATACCGGAGGAGAACTTCATGATCATCAAGATGAACTTCAAATAACTGCAAAAAGATATGAAGTTATTGTGCAACGCGCAGAAAGCAACAGGGAAAATGTTTTATTGATGAGTATACCACAATTATGATCCCTGCAAGATGCATGCACAGTGTATCATCAAACTATATACCACGATTAAGATCCACGTAATACGCAAGCACAGTGATTCATCAATCTCGATAGAAATTGATAGGAACTTGGATCTCTTTAGGAAAAATATGGAGATTAACTCCTTGCAGCAGAGGAAAGCCTCTTTAATCCCTCAAAGACAGAAGTGAAATAACAGAAAATGAAATCATAATATCTCAAAAAGGCAAAACCATCTCATCTCAAACCAGGTATCATGAAAAAACATTATTAAAATCTCATAACAAAAATTAAATAGCATGCCTAGTACAAAAATAAAAATTATATAATTTGATGAATTAGTTCATGATAACTATAAAATTTATATATGTTGAGATCCCTCATAATTGTAACATAATAGACAATTTATATTCATAACTTACACACACATTATATATTATATAACTGCAATTCTTAGGTCTTTAAGAATAACAAAGCCACAAATCATTTCACTTATATTGTATAGATATTTATACCATATATTTGAAATAAAATGTATTGGGTTCCTGAAGATTAAATCTGAAACCTGCTCCAAAACCCATTAAGGATTTGACAAACAGGTTCTATCAACAGCTCACAAGACAAAGAAATTTGGGACTAATATGAGGGAAAGCATTAGCTTTAGAAACCATTAAAAAAGATTATAAATACTAATTAGCATTTCAAAATTTAAATAAACAAGAAGAGCTCCCAGGTATAGATGCTATCCCTTTTAAAGATAATAAAATGTAATTGGCAGTAAAAAATCTACATAATCATTATTGTTAGTAATTAATGTTGAATCTGCACTTATATTTTTATGGGTAATTCTAAATCCTCATAACCAGTCCTACCAATCACCAAGTGAAGCAAGTACCTAATGCTTTTTATGTTCCCAAAATATTGGATGCATCTATTTTTTCATTAAATACTTTCTTCATTAACTACTAGGAGGATATAACAAATATCTTATGCTACTCAAAGAATTCTGAGGAAGACGAGAGAGAAAAGGAGAGAGAACGAAGAGAGAGAGATTGAATATTTCATATCATTGTTATATGAGAGAGAACAGTACATGAGAGCTCTTTACAGAGAAAATGATACAGCCATGTCATCCTATTCTGTTGTAACAATATTCAGTTCACTAAACTGAATAATGAAACTAAGCCACTTGGCTATTTACAGAAATAACCCTATGGACAAGTGCATTATATTCTACACTAATAAGCCCGTAAGATAGCAAAGCGCAAGGCAGAGAGACTCTTGGTGAGAGTATCATCAACTTGATCCAAAGTTGGAATGTGACAGACTTATATGTCTTTCGCAATAACATGCTCTCTGACGAAGAAGATATCTAGCTCCATATCCTTTGTACGGGCATGCAAAACAGGATTGTGAGAAAGAGAGACAATGCTCAAGTTATCACAGAGAATAAGGTGGGTACTGAACTGAACTTGAAGCTCAAGAAGAAGAGATTTAAGCCAAAGAACTTCAGCGGTAGCTAGAGCAAGACTGCGATATTCGGCTCCAGTGCTAGATCGAGCCACCAGATTCTCTTTCTTGGACTACCACGAGACTAGGTTGGAGCCAAAAAAACACAGGCTCCAGAGGTAGACCTACGATTATCCAAATCACTAGCCCAATCAGCATCACAAAAGGCTTTGATAGAAAAGAGGTGACTGGGATTGCAGGGTTTCATCAACATTCCATGATGCAGAGTACCATTAAGATAACATAAGATTCTTTTGACAGCAGCCCAATGTTCTTCAAGTGGCTGAGCCATGAACTGACAAGCTTTATTAAAAGCATAGCTGATATCAGGCCTAGTGAGAGTAACATACTGTAAAGCTCCCGCAATGGAGCGATAGAACGAAGGGTCTGAATAATAATTAGACCCAAATTTTGAGAGCTTGCGGCCACATTGAAGGGGAGTGGAGAAGCTTTTTGCCTCGGCCATATTGGCTTTGAGAAGTAAGTCCATGATGTATTTTGCTTTAGAAAGAACCAGTGCACTAGACGAAGTTTTCTAAACCTCTATGCCAAGGAAGAAGTCCAGCTCACCAAGATCTTTTAGAGCAAAGGAGGTGTGCGGTTCCTGAATCAGAGACTGGATAAAAGAAGGATCACTGCCAGTGAGGATTATATCATCAACATACACTAGGAGAAAAAGACACTGAGATGACTTCCTGTAGATAAACAATGAAGGGTCACATCTGCTAGCTACAAAACCAAGATGCAGTAAGGATTTTTGAGTTTATCAAACCAGACCTTAGGGCTTGTTTTAAGCCATAAAGAGCCTTATGTAACCTGCAACAAACAGGAGATTTAGTAGGTGACTCAAAGCCAGGAGGCAATTGCATATAAACCTCCTCCTCAAGGGTGCCATTGAGAACGACATTATTAACATCCAACTGTAAGAGTGTCCAACCAAAAGAAATTGCAATAGTTAGAACAGTTCTGATAGTGATGGGCTTCACAACCGGAGAGAAAGTTGTAGAATAATCAAAGCCTGCTTATTGATGGAAACCTTTACCCACTAACCTAGCTTTGTACCTATTAATAGATCCATCTAGGTATTCTTTAACTCGAAAGACCCATTCCCACTTGCAGCCAATGGCCGTCCGATTGGGTAGAAGAGAGACCAAAGAATGTGGAGTTTGCTTGGAGAGCATTAGACTCTGACTGCATAGCAGAAAACCAATTGGGATTGGCCAAGGCTTGATTAATCATGCTGGGCTCAAGAGAAGTTAAAAATATTTGAGGCAAATGACCAGTCTTAGAGCGAGTGGTGATAGAATGAGTAGGGGAAGAAGGAAGAGGACCAGACGAAACATATTCAGACCCAGAGCTAGAGCTAGAAGAAGAAGGAGAGGGTCTAAAAGAAATAGCAACAGGGGAACCTGGACTAGTGGTGCTGCGTCTGCCGCAAGTTGATGAACCTGAGAATGTAACTGGACTTGAACAAGAGGATGTAGGTGCTGGGAGAGGAGTTTCTTGTTGGTGTGGATGAGTTGCTTCTTGGAGAACCTAGACTCTGTGGAGCACTGTGACAATGAGTCAGAACTTGGGGAATGAGAAGTAAGTCTGACTTGGTGTTAGACGTCAGAATGAGTGAAATCAGATGTTGAGATCACCAAGGCAATTAAGTTAGAAATAAGTGGGGAAGGATCAGTGGGAGTAGGAGGAGGATTCAAACGAAACCAGGAAGGATAAGGAAATTTGGTTTCATTAAAGAGTATATCCTTTGAGATAAAGAGTCTCCCAGAGGAATTAAGGCATTTATAGCCTTGCGACTTGGAGAATACCCAAGGAAAATGCAGTGACTGCATCAAAAGTCCAATTTATGATTTGTTGTATGGTCTTAAGAAAAGGAAGCAGGAACAACCAAAAACTGAGTGGTTTGTAATCAGGGACAATTTTGTGTAACTTCACAAAGGGAACTTCAGAGTTTAAGGCAGCAGTGGGTAGAGAATTAACGAGGTAAATAGCAGAGATAAAAACATGATCCCAGAATTTGATGGGTAAAGATGCATGAGCAAGAAGAGTGAGCCCAGTCTTAACAATATGCCTATGTTTCCTTTTACCACACCATTTTGATGATGGGTATGGGGGTAAACTATTCTATGAACTATACCAAGCTGTTTAAGATGTTGATTGAAGGAATGAAACTCCCCCCTCCCAATAGTTTGAAGAGCCTTTATGGTGGATTGAAAGTGGTTTAACACAAGTGCTTGGAAGTGAGTAAATATAGTTAAGGCTTCTAATTTCTGTTTGAGAGGATAAATCCAAGTTATCGAGAGTGAGCATCTACAAAGGATATGTAATATATAAAGCCCATTGTAGATTTAATGGGGGCTGGTCCCCAGAGATCACCAAAAACCAAATCAAAAGATTTTACATACACTTTGGTTGAAGGAGCTGAATGTAAATGATGTATTTTAACTAAACAACGGGCAAAACAAAATTCAACATTCGTTTTACTAGGAATAGGAACATTACAAAACTTTAGAACAGAGTTGAGGGCCTTAGTGCGAGGGTGCCCGAATCGACAATGCCAAAGTGAGTACATACAGTTGGAACCTACAACTTTTGCAGAACTAGAAGCAACATTATCTATGCACTATATGATTACATCAAGGGAACTGCACTAGAAGAAATTGAGCTACTACATTTTGGTGGTGGACCACATGAAGTAAGGTTTGAAACAGAAATGGGAGATGTTGACTTGTTTGCTGACTTGAGTTGGGAGAAAGAAGAACTCCTTGAAAGCAATATAGTCCATCTAATCCTAAGACACCTTCCAACAGAACTTCATGAGATGCTCGAGATTTCACACAACAAGTGAAAGGGTGAAATTCGAAATAAACACCATTATCTCTAGCAATCTGACTCACACTGATAAGATTTTTAGTTATAGAAGGAACAAGAAGCAAATTGTTAAGATGAAAATGAGTGTGTGGTTTAAGTGGAGAAGATAATGAAGAACGACCCATAGCATTCACTTTCAAACCTTGGCCATTCCCTATGTAAACCTGATCTGCACCTGACAGTTGTGTGCTTTGCAACAGGTTTTGAGGATTGACAGTTACATGATGAGATGCGCCTTAATCTGGATACCACTCTATGGCCTGAATATTTGAAGGAGATGGGAGAAGTGTCCTTGAGCTTGATTGGGGGTTAGCGAGGCTCGAGGCTGATGAATGGTTACCAAGGCTTGAGATTGGCTGTGAGCTGTAGATCTGACATATCATGAAGACTGTGCTAATGGAAAATACTGAGGAGCTTCAGGAGGAGGGAGTTCAGGTACAAAGTTCTCATCAAACATATACCAGCAGCTCTGAACTCTATGTCCAAATTTGTAGCAGAGCTAGCATTGAACATTGCCACGTCTACGACCTCTAGCTCCTAAGTTGTTTCGAGCATAGGATCTACCTCAACCTCTTCCATAATTTGGACCATAAGACCTCTGGTTGTATGTATTTTGATCCAGATTTGGTTGCACAACGTTAAGAGGAGATTTGGCAGGTGCTGATTTAGATCT
The DNA here is from genome assembly GCA_032173675.1 of Gastrolobium villosum. Lineage (NCBI taxonomy): Eukaryota > Viridiplantae > Streptophyta > Magnoliopsida > Fabales > Fabaceae > Gastrolobium > Gastrolobium villosum. The sequence goes on from JAVKPL010000519.1 coordinate 71,290, forward strand.
AGACGTTTCTTTTGGATCATTAGAGGTCTTCTGCACAACATTTACAGTCATTGAATCTGAGAGAAGAGTTTCATTTTGTCTTGCAAGCATCATTTCATGAGACATCAATTCAACTCTCAAATCATTCAGTGAATACGGATTTTCACGTGCTCTAACAGAAGTGACAAAGGCATTGAACTCAGCAGGAAGGCTAGCTAGCATCAACTCAGTTTGTTCGTCAACTGGATCGCTTTTAGTTCCAGTTGACTTTTGATCGCTTTTAGTTCATCACAGAGAGATTTAACGCGTTTGAGGTACTCAGCAACAGATCTCCCACCTTTCTTGATGGTGCGAAGTTCAGATCTGAGGTGGTGAGCTTTAGACTTCATCATTCCTTGGAAGAACTTATGGATTTGCTCCCAAGCTTCATATGCATGGCTGACTCCGAGGATTTCGTTCAAGAATTCTTTTGAAATAGTGGAAACGATCCACGAGAGAAGCATCTGATCTTTGACGAAGCCATTCAGTGTACAAGTGATTGATGACTCCATCAACACGATCTTGCTCCGATTCAAACAGAAGTGGTATTTTAGGATTAACAAGGAAGTGCTGAAGTTGGTGAGAGGTAATTACAGGTTCTACAACTTGATTCCAGAGAAGAAAATTGCTCTCTGTCAGTTTAACAGAGACTTGATGGCTGAACAGCTACTAAGAAGATGAGCGATTCTCTGTCGATGCATTTCCGGTTACAGAAGGAGATGGAGACTGTGATAGCGAAGCGAAAGACATAGTGAGAAGCGATTTGTATCAGGCCCTCAGAGAGAGCTCTGATACCATCAGATAATTCTGAGGAAGACGAGAGAGAAAAGGAGAGAGAAAGAAGAGACAGAGATTGAATATTTCATATCATTGTTATCCGAGAAAGAACAATACATGAAAGCTCTTTATAGAGAAAATGATACAGCCACGTCATCCTATTTTGTTGTAACAATATTCAGTTCACTGAACTGAATAATGAAACTAAGCCACTTGGCTATTTACAGAAATAACCCTATGACAAGTGCAATATATTAGGTACAGCTTATTTATTCTACACTAATAGCTACACACAGAACAACAATTTTAAATTATTTCTAACATTTATTTGGAAAACTTGATAATTGAACAGGTAAGAACTAAGCATAGATTAGCTTATGCTTAAAAAAAACTTCAAACCTAATAGATTTAGAACAAACATCCGATTATTATCATAAAATCTTTATTTTAATTATAAAAAGCCAAATTAGAAATACAATGGCAATATGTTGAAGGCTTGGAGAACAATATCAAATATATGGACAAAACCTATACTTTTGATGATCACTTCAACCATAATAATAACGGTAAAAAATAATGTCAGAACTGGCTTCTAGTTGTAATAAGGGCATAGTGATCATGGTGAGAACAATGACATCTATGCACTTTACATACTTACCTTTTTTTTAATAGAATCCAAACTGGTAAAGCAACTGGAGTAATTCATTCAATTTTTCAAAATGTTAATGAATTTCAAATTCAAAACCGGCAATGAAAAATTATACAATCTCACACAGAAAATGTCAGCAAGAAACCAATAAGACAATAGGGTAGACACAAGCTCACATACCCATTTGTGAAACAGGAGGGCAAATATATGTGAAGCAAATGATTGACTCCAGAGTTGGACAATCATGTCAAGGATAGGTTTTCCACTATCAGGCACTCGCACAAAATAATCAGCAAGCACATCATAGAAACATAACAGACCATCATTGACATCCTCTGCAGGAGAAATGATATCTTCTTCCTTGTTGACAATTACATCTGTTATTGTGAAAAAAAGAAAAAGAAAAAGAAAATTTGTGCTTGGTAATTCTTGTGTGGCAAATAACAAATAAAAGAGAACACACACATCCTCCCCCTTCTAGGAAAAATAAAATAAAAAGGTTCTTGACACCTTACTAGACTCAAATATCCACTTGTTAGTTGTGAATCCCATCGTTCTGTATCCTACTCATTTGTTTAAAATAAAAATTCTCAATTATGTGTCATCTAGCATCCAGAAAGAACAATAACATAATAGACCAGCTAATTAACTTAACAAGACATATAATCCCACATATGTTCTTCACAAAGGATTTTCTATATGGTAGTTGACCTTAGATGAAATTTTGATTTTAAGCAAGAGAATTATTATCTTCCAAAAAAAAAAAAAAAAAAAAAAGAAATATAAACTTTAAGCATGTAAACAAGGTGGACCATGAACAATGATTCCAATACCATGCTCGAAGCACGAATCTCAGTATTCAATAATCATTAGATTGTAAGAATTTAAAATTGCACCATCATCATCATCAAAGTGAAAATGGACAAGTTCTGAAGCTACCGTTTGTAACTAACCTTTGGCTCGGTCATCCACTTCTAAAGCTAGGTCTGCAAACAGCTCCTGCAACAAATTGCGCCTTTGGGAGCAATTAGCCAGCGCCTGCAGCACATTTATCACACACAACCCTAATGCGTTAAAGGAAAAGCAAACAATTCAATTCAATACAATACAACACAGAACAACCAATTGCTAGTTCCACGAGGCTACATTTTCTCAACATCCAAACAGGGAAAAATGGAAGAAAAAAACGAACCCGCTGGAGCTTCTTGTGAATCGCTTGAGAGAGAGCGACGAGATAAGCGGAGCTTCGGGGCGTTGAATTAGCTTCGGACATTTCCGATGGAATCCGAATCTGAATAGGAAGCAGCAAAACCCTAGAAATCCTAATCCCCGATCCAAATACGCTTCGACATTTTCTAGGATCTTCTTAGCAGAAATGAAATGAAATGAATATTTAAATTTAACGTTGATTATTTATGATATGAAGCAGAAGTTCTTGTATTCTAGAGTTTGGTGCCTTAACCGAACAAAACCGCTCTTCCGTGTTTGTTGTTTATCTTTGTTTTTTCTTTTTCTTTTTCGTTTATATTGTTATTTAAAATTGGATAGAATGAATAGCGTAGAAATGTGGAAAACACCACCAGGGGTGTTTGTGTTTGTGGCGTTGAATTAAAGTTGTGATGAAGCGTGGCCGTTAGATAGAGTTACACAACACAACACAGTCACTAAGACACTGACATAAAACAACAATGTTTTTCTCGTTTATTGAATTTGGATGCGGTGGCACGATGGGGTGTTTTGGATGTGTTTGGAATTGGATAGTGCAATTATCTGATCTAGATTTCGTCCTATACCTTCTTTACTCTTTCTATTGTCAAATGTGAATTTATGAATGGGACTTTAGGACACGTTGCACCGCCTTAAGGCTGCCGACACTATTACACCAGAATCGCTTAGCGCGACAGATAAGAATAGTGCATGTTACTGCTTTTGTTTATGGTAGAGAACTAGAGGTGGTGATTTACGAGGAAGAATCTTTCTTTTTTTTCACCCAAGTTGTTTACGAGGTTGAAGGTTTGTTTATATTTGAGTATACTTATATGGTCTTTTACAACTATATATATATATATAAGCTTAATAACAACATATATTTAACCACTAAATATCAATAAATTGAGTCATGTTAAAATTTCACATGTCATGTGATTTTTTTGTATTTATCTCTTTTTCATGATGATAGTTAAACTTCATTTATTTAATATATGTGAAAAAAAAAATACAAAAATTTCACAGGTCATTGTAAATCATATCTTAATATTATGGAGCTAGTTATAATTATTTCTTTTTAAAAATCTGAAAACATTTGTATGCATTTTCGTAATAAAAAAAGTAGCACGCGTGATAAATAAAATGGGTCTGCCAAAGAGATGAGTGTCCTAGAAGAATTTAAGAATTTTAAAATAAGATATATTAAACAAAAAATAAAATTAATACATTAGAAACTTAAAATTTTAATATATATATATATATATATATATATATATATATATTAATATTTTCAACAACTACCTTAGAATATTTATTAGAAAAATACATGGCGAATTAGGGAATTTTGTAGAGGGCAAAAAATACAATTTATATTTTCTATATAATTATGTTGCCAAGAGTTTACTAATATTTAAATAATTTATTTAGTTATCTATTTGAAATTTTATTTGTAAGTTGTGAGGAATACTAAGTTTGAAAATGACATTTCGAATGTGTCAAGATTAAGATAAATATCTCGAGTCACTTTTCCTTTTATTAAGTTAAAACCGTTAAAGGCCGTGTTTTTCATCAAATCAGGTGGATTAGTAAATTAATAAGACAGTCAATCAAATGATTTATTTTCTCTTTTGACCATTGTCAATTCATTAGTAAAAGGCGAAAAGCTCAAAAAAGCGAACAGTTTGTGTAAATAATCTTTGGCTTTGATTTATGTTACATAAGAATTGAATTATCATGTTATGACTCCTCATCTTGGAGCCCTTCCTGTGATTATGCATCCGTTGATCATAGGCTCCAAGATGAGGGGTAAACCTTAATAGGATTGAAAGCATTGCATTGAGGTGTATTTCCCATCGAAACTCCACCACCAAAATGAATAAGAATGCCCATAATTTTCAAATACACAGTGATTATTTCCAAGAGGAAGAATATAACATGAAGCTCTAGTGGTAGGAAATCTATATTTAATCAAGCTATAATCACACGGTAATAAATTGGAATTTGATCAAACAATTTTATAGCTGAATGCATTATATAATATCCAAAAAAATTAAGACTTAAAACCAATCTTATGCACTTGAGCACCTTAACACCCGAAGCAGTTAAAGATTAAAGCCCAATTGATTATCTCTCACCCTACTTTACAATCTTTGAGCCACTAACACCATCTGTTAGGAACGTACAAAATGCTCAAACTTCAGAGGTTATTTAAAGTGGACCGGGACCACTATTTTTAGGTGGTCCCTTAGTATAAATAAGAGGGTAAAATGGGAAAAGTGAGACAATAACAGGGGTAAAAAAGGAAAGAGAAAATTAATGTTGTGAGAGGGAGCACTAAAAAATTCAGTGGTCCTGGAGCATATTAAATCTTTCCCAAACTTCAATACTCAAAACTCCATATTCTCAGCTTTTAGCGTACACAAAGCTATTATTTGTGCGCATAACTCACCCGAATGTGTCTGCCATCCAGTATCTGAGAAATAATTATGAATAAGTTTCATAGCAATGTTGGGTGAAATAAAAGCAAACTTTTAAGCCAGAAAAAAAAAACCCATATATTTTCAAGACAATGATATATTTATTGGAAGTATTCAAGTATGAGTTGTCAAGAAATATCACATCGACTAGACATAGACCAAGTGATGACTATATAAGTGCAAAAGACCTATAAACCTAAGGTTTTGGGTTGATATGTGGTGTCGGCCCATTTTATGGTTTATCGCTTGGCCCATTGGTGGATGTACCCTTTGTAAAGGGTTTTGGGCTCCCCCGTACCATTCCCAACAGTGGTATCAGAGCCAAAGGTTTTTGGGCCGGACTTCCGCAGAAGTTGCCCTTAAGGGGGAGCATGATGTTGGGCGTCACACTTGAGGGGAAGATGTTGGAAGTATTCATGTATGAGTTGTAAAGAAGTACCACATCGACTAGACATAGACCAAGTGATGACCATATAAGTGCAAAAGACCCATAAACCTACAGTCTTAAGGTTTTGGGTTGATATGTGGTGTCGGCCCACTTTATGGTTAATCGCTTGGCCCATTGGTGGATGTACAATTTGTAAAGGGTTTTGCCGTACCATTCCCAACAATATTGATATTCATATCAAACAACAAGGGAGGAAAAAATCCTGGTCGTGCATTTCTTTGCGAGCTGTGGTTTCAGAAGTGAACATCACGAATCCATGTCCTTTTGATTTCCCAGTCACATGATCACATATTACTTTAACTTCAAAATAACAAAATAATAATAATAATTAGTTGCAACATAACCAATTTGGGAATCCAAAGTAAAAGGGGAAAAAAAGGTTGATTTTTTTTACCTTCAATGATAACACCATGTTGCCCAAATGCATCTCTCAGAATAGTTTCATTCGTATCGTATGAAAGCCCTTTGTCACACAACAAAAAATAAAGAAAAAACTAACGATTAAAATTGAAACGCGGAAATCAACTTCGGTAACTACTATTTAATCAAGAATCGAAAGATGCAATTATTACTATTAAAAAATAAATGAGAAATGAAATGAGTTGGAAAAAACCTGCTACGAACAATTTGGTAGATGAATGACGGCGCGCGCATAGCAATCGCGGTAAGGGAGAACTCTGAAAAAAGATGAAAAGTGTAAGAACTCGCACCGCTAATTAAGGTAATTAGTGAATTAATTATGATAATTAGGGAATGATTCCATAATTGACCTTAATAATTATTATTGGGCTTAAATAATTATATTGAGTGGGTAAAAATGCTGAAAGTCGCTTTTCGGAAGAAAAGCGCAGATACCGGTTCTGCTACCCGGTATAAATGCGTACCGGAAAAGTATCCTGGAAAATTATAACGAATGCATGATAATTACTATATGTAGGACTTGTAAAACCAGTTTCAAGTCAAAATAACGTAATCTGATGCCAGAACTGATACTGGCTATGGAAAAGCGCGTACCGGAAAGTTGCTCCAAAAAATAAAATAAAAATATGACAAATCTTAGAAAAATGGGTAGGTCTAGATTCCAAAGTTTGGGATCAAGATCTTTTGCGTTGCTATTAAGGCTAATACTGTGCGTTATGGCTTAAATGTCTATATATACTAACATTAAGATGGCACAAAACCCTAGGCAACCATAATACTATGTGAAGGAGGCTGAGCAGCATTTCAAAATACTGTTTCATTGGGTTCTCTTCTCTTTTCTTGTGGTGGAAGCCATTTCTTACCCATTTCCTCTTCTAAACACTTGGTTGGGTGGGTTGTGGGAGTGTGAGGCTGCATTCTCTGCACACTCGGCCATTGTGGGGGTGTTTGAGGTCTGCTGTGGGGGATGTGTTGAGTGTGTGTGTGTGTTGTGAGCTTCTATTTGGGAGAAGGAACTGTCCAATAAGCCACCTTTGTGAAGAAAAGAACCATCTTGGGGTGCCATTTTCGTGCACAGTGTGGTGGCTGACTTTGGAGCTGTTGAGTGAGCTCTAAGAGCCATTGTTGCTCTGTTTTAAGCTTTGGTAAGTGCATCAACCTTTGAACTTGTGTTTAGATGCTTAAAAATGGAACCTTGATGCATGTATGTAACTAAGTTGATAACTAAGGGTGGGGTAGGTTAAACACACCTAGAAATGCATGTTCAAGTGTCTATAATCGGTTAAAAGTGGGATCTTTGGACTGGATATTCACGAAATGCAGAACTGCATTCTGTCGTGAGATATCCGGATATTTGTCGAACAGATATCCGGATATCAGTATCCGGATATTCATATCCGGATATCCATATTCGGATGTGGGAACTGGGTATCCGGATATGGTATATCCGGATATGGCCAGTGTGATATCCGGATATGGCATATCCGGATATGTCCCATGTAATATCCGGATATCCTGGGATTTCGTAGAACAGTAGCTGTGCTGTGTGAACAATAAGCTATTGGGGGTTTCTGAACCCTAGATTAAAGAAGTTGAACTTCTGTAATTAATAAACTAAGTCAGAATCACATGATTAAGGGCTTATGGCTTTGTTGGAAGCCTTAAGACGTAAAACGTAAAGAAAAGCGTAGTCTTTAAGTTGTATGCTTGTGTTGCATAATTAATGAAATATTATTGGTCCATATCAGATTGTGATACTGTTGTGTTTGGACTTGTGAGTGGTTGGACTCTTGGCTTGGATAGCTAGCTTGCAAGGTAAGCTTTCGTGTCCTCGGTTTAGCCATTTTGTGGTTCCACCATGTCCCATGGGGATGTGGTTTATGCATGCTGTGTTACATGCTTTGATGTTTTGGAAATGCTGTTGAGCTATTATATGCAATGTGCTTTTATGATATGCATGTGGTGTCCACCTATACGGTAAGCCAGAGTATGTAGTACATACAAGATGGTGAGGCTGTGGGTGAGGTGCAAGCGGTGTTCCTTGTACTCATGTGGGTTTAGACGTATTCCTGCATTTCTCTGGCCAGTAGATTTGATAAACACACATGGCATGATTATCTGCTGCATTGCATCATTTTGGAACTTATATTGTAAATACTGTTTTTTGAACTTATATTACACATGTAAGTGAGCTTGGGGTGGAAGATCCTTGAGGACCCCTTGTCTTACTGAGATTTCTTGTTTAGAGATCTCACCCCACGTTTGGGGACGCTTATTTCAGGTTCAGGAGGCCAGAGCTGAGTTAGACTTATCTGTATTTTGCTGACATGATGGATGCTGATTATTTGACTGCTGTTTATGTTTTCTGTTAAGTTTATGTTGAGACTGTTGTTGGGCATTGTTTCCTTATTTGGTGAGCATGGGGTTTGTCCATGCCACACAGACTTGTTATTGTCTTTTGTTTTATGTTGTAAATAAATTATCAGGATTTTGATCCAGGCTATGTGTTGTAGTCCTGTAGTTTCAGATACTCACATTATATCTATATATGAGGTATTTCAGTTAGTTGTCTTGCAATTTACATACATGCAGTATTTTTATGAAATTGATTAAATAATCAAGTTGGCTAAGATTAATGACGTCATAATTGAATTAAAGAAAAAGTTATTCTGCATTATAATTAGGCGTGGCTTAATACGATAGTATGTTAACAATCCGGGTTAACACAGGCTGTTACATTTTATGGTATGATAGCACTTTCTAGGGAAAAGCCTGTATGTATTGCAATAACTTAGGATGTTTCATTGCATGTCTACTTGGTGTTCTCTCTGAATGGTGTGTATTATGATAATGCATATGTGACCACATTACGTGGGCCTGATCAACTCATTCTTTGTGTAACTTGTGCAGAGTCATGGTGCCACCGAGGAGGAACCCTAGTACGAGCGAGGATCAATCGGATCTTATCCTGGCTGCATTAGCTGAGATGCAGGCGGCCCGACTAGCCGACCAGGAGGCCACGAGGTTGGCAAACCAGGCGATGCTGGACGCTATCAGAGATGCGAACAGGCGAGCCACTGCTGAGGTTCTGGAGGAGAACCGGATGGCCAACATGACTATGATGAGGGTCATGTTGGAGGAGTTGAGGGCTGGTCCTGTTGCTGGCCAGTGTCCCCCACCGCCTCCACCTCCGCCTAGTCAACAGGAGAACACCCAGAGCCAGATGGGTGAGGGTAGTCATTTGACGGGGGCTTTGCAGACCATCCCCGTATTTGCTAAGGATCGTGACGAGATCGACCGCAGGCTGAATGCTTTCCGCAAGCATAAGCCACCTTCTTTCGACGGATCTTATGATCCCATTGCTGCTGCCAGATGGTTACAGGCGTTGGACAAGATCTTCCGGATCATGCAATGTACCGATCCGCAGAAACTGATGTTTGCCTCTTACATGCTGGAGGGCGAGGCCCATGAGTGGTGGACCAACATTTCTCATATCTACGAGATGCAGGGCCGTGTGATGACGTGGTCGTTCTTTGAGGAGTGTTTTCTGGGTCAGTACTTTCCATATGACTCTCAGGAGAGAAAGCAGGGAGAGTTTGACCGTTTGGTGCAGGGCTCGTTGTATGTGGACGAGTACCTGGCCAAGTTTAATGAGCTGGTCAAGTTCGCTCATTTTCGTATGGCGAGACCGACACCTGTTTTTCTTGCTGCTAAGTTCCGGAGGGGACTTAATGAGGACATTGCTGGACATCTTGCTGGTTCTGCTTCGAGAGACTTCAGAGCTTTAGTACAACAGTGCCGCGACATTGAGGACTACTGCCGTGCGTGTCTGGCCAAGAAGGCCAAGATTGAGGTGCCACAGAGTACTGGTGGTTCCGCTTCCTGGAGAGACCGGAAGTAAGGAAACAAGGGCAAGGGCAAACAGTTGGCGGCTAAACAAGCGCCAAACCAGTTTAAAAAGACTTCTAATCAGGGAGACACAGCGAGACCTCCTGCTCCCAGATGCTCGGGATGTGTGAAGTCACATTTTGGGCCGTGTGCTACCGGTCAGCTGATTTGTTTTCAGTGTGGCAAGGAGGGCCACTACTCCAGAGATTGCCCGATGGCGAGAGTTGCTACAGTGCAGGCTGTGCCATTGCAGATGGTTCCTACTGGAGCACCAGCAGTGCCACCTACTACGGGGCGTGTGTATACTTTGGATCGTCAGCAGTCAGACAGAGCTCCGAACCTGGTCAGAGGTACTGTTACCATTGGTGGTTCAGCTATTGATGTGCTTTTTGATTCCGGGGCAACGCACTCTTTTGTTGCTACCCCTATTGCTGTGGGGCTTGAGTTGCCCAGTGATGTGCTTTCTCCACCGATGCGGGTGACCACCGCCACCGGAGAAAAATGTTTGACCGCCACTGTTCATCGCGATGTAGCGTTTCAGTGGGATGGCCGTGACTTCTCGGTAGATCTGATAGGATTGCCGATGGCCAACTTGGAGATTATTCTGGGCATGGATTGGTTGTCCAGAAACTGTGCATTGATTGACTGCTGTGCCAAGAGAGTGGTGATGTCTTCGGGTGGGTCCACAGCCAGTTCCTACCGTTCATTTCAGTCCTGCAGGCGAGGAGGGCCTTGAGAGCAGGGGCATTTGGCTATGTTATGTTGGGAGGTTTAGTGAGTGGGACACATGAGGATCTCACTGGCATTCCTGTGGTGAGGGAATTCCTCGAGGTGTTTCCCGAGGAGATTCCTGAGTTTCCACCGCAGAGGGAGATAGAGTTCTCCATAGATTTATTGCCTGGTGTGGGGCCTATCTCATTGGCTCCATACCGGATGTCGCCACCGGAGTTGGCAGAGCTGAAGAAGCATATTGAGGAGCTTTCAGCGAAAGATTTTATTCGGCCGAGTGTGTCTCCCTGGGGAGCACCGGTCATTTTTGTAAAAAAAAAAGATGGGACCATGCGGTTGTGCACCGACTACAGACAGTTAAACAAGGTGACAATCAAGAACAAGTACCCTCTTCCACGCATTGATGATTTGCTGGATCAGCTCAGGGGTGCTTGCGTATATTCCAAGATTGATCTCCGGTCCGGTTAACATCAGATACGGGTAAAGCCGGAGGATGTTCCAAAGACAGCGTTTCGCTCGAGGTACGGGCATTATGAGTACTTGGTGATCCCGTTTGGACTCACCAATGCATCCGCAGTGTTCATGGACTACATGAACATGATCTTCTAGCCGTACCTGGATCAGTTTGTGATCGTCTTCATTGACGACATCTTGATTTACTCCAAGACAGAGGAGGAGCTTGCTGAGCACTTGAAGATTGTTTTGCAAGTGTTGAAAGAAAAAAGCTATATGCTAAGCCGTCAAAATGTGAGTTTTGGCTCAAGGCGGTGAAATTTCTGGGTCATGTGATTTCCGCTGATGGAGTTGCAGTTGATCCTCACAAGATTGAGGCCGTGATGGATTGGGAGAGACCCAAGACAGTTACAGAAGTGAGAAGCTTCTTGGGTTTGGCTGGGTACTACAGGAGGTTCATAGAGGGATTCTCCAAGATGGTGTTACCAATGACTCGCCTGACCCGAAAGGAGACTCCATTCATGTGGACACATGAGTGTGAGGAGTGCTTCCAGGAGTTGAAGGAGAGACTGACTACTGCTCCTGTGTTAGTCCTTCCTGATCCTGCGGAATAGTTTGAGTTATATTGCGATGCCTCTGGTAAAGGGCTAGGCTGTGTGTTGATGCAGAAAGGGAAAGCTGTTGCTTATGCTTCAAGACAGTTGAAACCTCACGAGGAGAACTACCCGACTCACGACTTGGAGTTGACAGCAATTGTTTTTGCTTTCAAGATTTGGAGGCATTACCTGTTTGGCATGAAGTTTGCTGTATTCAGTGACCACAAGAGCCTGAAGTATCTGTTCGACCAGAAGGAGTTGAACATGAGACAGCGAAGATGGATGGAATTCTTGAAGGACTACAATTTTGAGCTGAGGTACCATCCTGGCAAGGCCAATGTGGTAGCCGATGCTTTGAGTCGGAAATCCGTGAGCTTATCCAGCTTGATGATGAGCGACTACGAGGTGATCGAAAAGTTCAGAGACTTGAGAGTGAACTCCTTATTTGGGGCGCACTGCTTGAGATGGAAACAACAGAGGTGATTAATGAGCTGATGGAAAAGATTAAAGAGGCGCAAGTGCAGAGAGAGTGCCTTGATTACGTGAAGAACCAGGATGGTGTGTCTTGGAATGAGGATGGATTGCTGCTGTTCCAGAAGAGGATTGTTATTCCTCGAGGGCCATTGACCGAGGAGGTTATGGCAGAGGCTCATAAGGGCCGGTTTACTATCCACCCTGGTGCTACAAAAATGTACCAGGACTTAAAAAGGATTTTTTGGTGGCCGGGCATGAAGAAGGACATAGCGGTCTACGTGTCCAAGTGTCTTATTTGTCAAAAATTGAAGATTGAGCACCAGAAACCGTCTGGTAAGCTTCAACCTCTTGAGATTCCACAGTGGAAGTGTGAGAGTATTTCCATGGATTTCGTGGTGGGATTGCCTAAGACTCAGGTTGGTTGTGACTCTATCTGGGTCATTGTGGACAGATTGACCAAGTCTGCCCATTTTCTTCCAGTGAAGGTGAGTTTCACTACAGAGCAGTTGGCCAAGCTATATGTCCGCGAGATTGTGAGGCTTCACGGGGTGCCCGAGAGTATCATCAGTGATAGGGACCCGAAGTTCACATCTCGGTCCTGGGAGGCGCTGCAGGAGGCTTTTGGTACACAGCTGAGATTGAGTACCGCCTATCACCCTCAGACTGAGCGGACCATCCAGACATTGGAGGACATGCTGAGGGCTTGCATGTTGGAACAGGGTTCAGCATGGGATAGGTACCTTCCGTTGGTAGAATTCTCGTACAACAACAGTTTTCACGCTAGTTTGGGCATGGCACCCTACGAGGCGCTGTATGGTAGGAGGTGTCAGACTCCTACTTGCTGATCTGAGGTTGGAGATAAAGAGCTATTTGGCTTGGACTTTATCCAAGATACTACCCAGCAGATCCAGATGATCAGGGAAAAGTTGAAGCAAGCACAGAATCGCCAGAAAAGCTACTATGATGTCAAGCATCGTCCACTGGAGTTCAGTGAGGGTGAGCGCGTGTTTGTGAGACTTTCACCTGTCACCGGTGTTGGACGGGCACTCGGCGTGAGGAAGTTGAGCCCGCGGTTCATTGGGCCCTACCAGATCCATGGTATAGTAGGACCTGTTGCCTATCGACTTGCCTTACCTCCGAACCTAGCTAACACCCACGATGTGTTTCACGTGTCTCAACTTCGGAGGTACATAGCAGATCCTTCGCATGTGGTGCAACCGGATGAAGTGGAGGTTCGGGAGAACCTAAAGACTCCCGTCGGACCACTCAAGATTCTCGATCGAGGCGAGAAGCAGCTTAGAAACAAGATTACTCCGATGGTCAAGGTGCAGTGGACTAGGCGTAGTGGAGTGCACGTGGGAGCGAGAGGATGAGCTTCTCCGTCAGTATCCCGACTTCCGAGACAAGTATGTTTCTGATTTTGAGGACAAAATCCTTAAAAAGGTGGGGTGAATGTAAGAACCTGCACCGCTAATTAAGGTAATTAGTGAATTAATTATGATAATTAGGGAATGATTCCATAATTGACCTTAATAATTATTATTGGGCTTAAATAATTATATTGAGTGGGTAAAAATGCTGAAAGTCGCTTTTCGGAAGAAAAGCGCAGATACCGGTTCTGCTACCCGGTATAAATGCGTACCGTTATACCGGAAAAGTATCCCGAAAAATTATAACGAGTGCATGATAATTACTAGAATATTATGTAGGACTTGTAAAACCAGTTTCAAGTCAAAATAACGTAATCTGATACCAGAACTGATACTGGCTATGGAAAAGCGCGTACCGAAAAGGTGCTCCAAAAAATAAAATAAAAATATGACAAATCTTAGAAAAATGGGTAGGTCTAGATTCCAAAGTTTGGGATCAAGATCTTTTGCGTTGCTATTAAGGCTAATATTGCGCGTTATGACTTAAATGCCTATATATACTAACATTAAGAGGGCACAAAACCCTAGGCAACCATAATCCTACGTGAAGGAGGCTGAGCAGCATTTCAAAATACTGTTTCATTGGGTTCTCTTCTCTTTTCTTGTGGTGGAAGCCATTTCTTACCCATTTCCTCTTCTAAACACTTGGTTGGGTGGGTTGTGGGAGTGTGAGGCTGCATTCTCTGCACACTCAGCCATTGTGGGGGTGTTTGAGGTCTGCTGTGGGGGCTGTGTTGAGTGAGTGTGTGTTGTGAGCTTCAATTTGGGTGAAGGAACTCTCCAAGAAGCCACCTTTGTGAAGAAAAGAACCATCTTGGGGTGCCATTTTCGTGTACAGTGTGGTGACTGACTTTGGAGCTGTTGAGTGAGCTCCAAGAGCCATTGTTGCTCTGTTTTAAGCTTTGGTAAGTGCATCAACCTTTGAACTTGTGTTTAGATGCTTAAAAACGGAACCTTGATGCATGTATGTAACTAAGTTGATAACTAAGGGTGGGGTAGGTTAAACACACCTAGAAATGCATGTTCAAGTGTCTATAAGCGGTTAAAAGTGGGATCTTTGGACTGGATATTCACGAAATGTAGAACTGCATTCTGTCGTGAGATATCCGGATATTTACCGGATATGGTATCCGGATATTCATATCCGGATATCCATATTCGGATGTGGGAACTGGGTATCCGGATATGGTATATCCGGATATGGCCAGTGTGATATCCGGATATGGCATATCCGAATATGTCCCATGTAATATCCGGATATCCTGGGATTTCGTAGAACAGTAGCTGTGTTGTGTGAACAATAAGCTATTGGGGGTTTGTGGACCCTAGATTAAAGAAGTTGAACTTCTGTAATTAATAAACTAAGTCAGAATCACATGATTAAGGGCTTATGGCTTTGTTGGAAGCCTTAAGACGTAAAACGTAAAGGAAAGGCGTAGTCTTTAAGTTGTATGCTTGTGTTGCATAATTAATGAAATATTATTGGTCCATATCAGATTGTGATATTGCTGTGTTTGGACTTGTGGGTGGTTGGACTCTTGGCTTGGATAGCTAGCTTGCAAGGTAAGCTTTCGTGTCCTCGGTTTAGCCATTTTGTGGTTCCACCATGTCCCATGGGGATGTGGTTTATGCATGCTGTGTTACATGCTTTGATGTTTTGGAAATGCCGTTGAACTATTATATGCAATGTGCTTTTATGATATGCATGTGGTGTCCACCTATACGGTAAGCCTGAGTATGTAGTACATACAAGATGGTGAGGCTGTGGGTGAGGTGCAAGCGGTGTTCCTTGTACTCATGTGGGTTTAGACGTATTCCTGCATTTCTCTGGCCAGTAGATTTGATAAACACGCATGGCATGATTATCTGCTGCATTGCATCATTTTGGAACTTATATTGTAAATACTGTTTTTTGAACTTATATTACACATGTAAGTGAGCTTGGGGTGGAAGATCCTTGAGGACCCCTTGTCTTACTGAGATTTCTTGTTTAGAGATCTCACCCCACGTTTGGGGACACTTATTCCAGGTTCAGGTAATGTTGAGGGCTCAGGTGGCAGGAGGCCAGAGCTGAGTTAGACTTATCTGTATTTTGCTGACATGATGGATGCTGATTATTTGACTGCTGTTTATGTTTTATGTCAAGTTTATGTTGAGACTGTTGTTGGGCATTGTTTCCTTATTTGGTGAGCATGGGGTTTGTCCATGCCACACAGACTTGTTATTGTCTTTTGTTTTATGTTGTAAATAAATTATCAGGATTTTGACCCAGGCTATGTGTTGTAGTCCTGTGGTTTCAGATACTCACATTATATCTATATATGAGGTATTTCAGTTAGTTGTCTTGCAATTTACATACAGGCAGTATTTTTATGAAATTGATTAAATAATCAAGTTGGCTAAGATTAATGACGTCATAATTGAATTAAAGAAAAAGTTATTCCACATTATAATTAAGCGTGGCTTAATACGATAGTATGTTAACAATCCGGGTTAACACGGGCTGTTACAAAAAGCACTTCCATTCTTAGCTATTGCAGTAGCTATGCGCATGACTGAACACTGTCAATTGATGTCGTAAACACTGTTAGCATTTTCTGCATACGAGATCACAACGACAAGCCGTTTTAATACCAAGTAAGTGTTAAGCACGTGACCAAACAAGGCCCATGAAGACTAGAGGGTGAAACTCATAAAAGATTAAGGACCTTGGACTTGGAGTAGATTATTGGTCATAAGAGCAATGTTACACTTCACCAACCCAACAAAAATGTAATGGCTTTTTGACACTTGATTTTAAGAGCAATTATACTGTTTGGGGAAAAAACATATTAGTTTGGTTCGTTTTTAAGACTTAATTTAAGAGCAATGTTACACCACTAGAAAAAACAAAATAAAAAATAAAAACAATAATTTTAAGATAATATAATAGTAATTTTTGGGTGAAGTGAAATAATAGGGATCACCAACTCATTTAATAATTAAAAAGCATGCTACAATATTTTAATAAAAATTATAGGGACTTCTTGAAATCTGTTTCGGAAAACTATTTTTTGCTTTTTATAAAAAATTATAATTTGATAAGGTCTCTTTTGTAAAATTAATTGAAAAAATTGTAACTATTTTTTTTTTCATAATCAAATTTGAAAAACATATTTGAGTTGTTTTTGATTTGTATTTTGACGTTTAATTAAAAAAACATTTATTTCATTAGCTATTCTATAAAATAATTTTAAGAAAACAAAAATAAGTAAAACACAATCAAATATACATAATTCACTATTTTATTATTTTAGGGGGGAGCGGGTGAGATGTAATATTTTTCTAATTTTAATGGATGCAACTTGAATGACTTTTCTTCTTTTACTCCATTGAAGGCAGAATTTTGATAACTTTCAATCAATTGTGATGTTAACAACTAAAACCTTCAATTGTACCATGAGCAGTTGCCACGTCTATATTTAAATGTTGCAATACATATATTGAGTTTCAATTTAAAAGACCACTAACCATTTTTTACCATGTTATTAATTGCAATGCACATAATTATAAGATGGAAAACAAAACAAAAAATTATTCGAGATATAGAATTTAAAAATACAAATATACGAAAAATGTTTTATTTTAATTCGAAATTTAAAATATTTAAATTAAATAATTAGTGCGAAAAGAGTTCAGTATTAATTAGTTGTTGACATGTGCATTAATATCCATTTTTTAAAAAAAAAATTGAAGTTGATATAGGTGAAAAAATAGTTTAACATCTTTTAGTAGTAGACAACTTTATTAAATTTCCATTATTTTTTACATGAGAATTAGTGGCAAACAGGTGCATTAATATCCCATTTTTTAAAAAAATTTCCAAACTTGAAGTTGATACAGTTGCATAAAATACTGACACGGTTCTTTCTTTTAGCGATTAACCAATGATATAGACTTCGAAAAAAAATTGATCTTTTTTCTCCGTGCATCGCACGGGTACTGCACTAGTTAAATATAAACGTCAATAATAAATATTTATGGACCTAAGATTTTATGCTCGTTATGATTTAAAATTTGAACACTTTATTTACAAAAATAAAAATAAAATTGAATACTTTTGAAAATGTTATTGAAAAAGAGCCACATCATCAATCCGCAAGAAAAAACCTTGGCCAATCAGAACGCCAGAAACTTTTAAGTGAAGAAATGGAGTTTGTTGGTTCCATGTGTATGGAATAGCTTTTCAATGAATCAAATATATTTTGGGAGATCCATTTGAACATTGTTAAGTGCTGCACTTATTTTTCTATTTTCTAATGGATACAATTAGACTATTAGGTTCTTCTATTTTATCTGATTTTTAAAAATGAGAATTACTTTTTTTATGTTACATAAAATAAATATTATCTCCAACACTCACATTTTTCAAATGGGTCCCACAATATTTTTTTCTCTCACCTCCAACTTTTTTCGCTCTCCTATTTATTGTTTGAGTATAAGATAATACTTCTCTTATGCAACATAAGAGAAGTATTATCCTTTTAAAATTGTTGAGAGTCAATTTCCTTTTATTTTTCTCAAGCTGATTGAATTTTTATTTCCCTCTTGTCTGCCTAGATGCTAAGATTGACCTTCTTTGTTTTCCTTAGGCTTTGTTTGAGAGTTGGTTTTAGGAGGGGAAGGAAAGGAAAAGGAGGGTTTTAGTAAGCCCTCCCCTTGTTTGTGAGTTAAAAAAAAGGAGGGGAAGGAATTGAGGATTTTTACTAAGCCCTCCAAAACCCTCCCTCCTTCTTCCTAAAATTAAAGTTCCCCCAATTTGGGGGGTTTGAGGGGGGAAATATTAAAAATTACTTATCTACCCTTAGCGTTAAAATGTAAAAACTACATAAATGTGAATCATTTTTAAACGTGACATTATTAGAAAAGTCTCAAATACCAACAAAATTTATCGACGAAAAATATTTCGTCAAAAAATAGTGATGAAATTTTTGATGAAAATCACACACGTCAAAAAAATTTCGTCAAAACTAAAGACGAAACAAGATTTTGTCATAATCACTGACATAAATTTTTTACGGGAAAGAATTCAGTCAAAACTATTGACGAATCTAAATTTCGTTGAAACTTTCAACGAAAATATTTTCGTCCAAAATTTGACGAAACACATCTCCACCGAAAAGTTTTGACGTAAAACAATTACGTCTAAATTTTTTACGAAAAATATTTCCATCAAAATTTTCCGCAAAAATTTTCGACGAAAAATATTTCCATCAAAATCTGAGATAAAAAACATTTATGCAAAAAAATTTGACAAAATTTTTTGGTCAAAATTCTTTACAGAATCTAAATTTCGTCAAAATATTTCATAAAAAAAACATATTCATCAAAATTTTTGACAAAAAATATTTCCATCAAAATTTTCAATGCAACACATTTTCATCAAAAAAATTTGCTGGAAAAAAATATCATCAAAATTCTTTACAGAATTTACATCCCGTCAAAAGTTTTCGACGAAAATATTTTCGCTAAATTTTTTGACAAAAATTTTCAGTCGAATATTTAAGGAAACACATTTTCATCGAAAATTTTCGACGGAAAATATTTTCGTCAAATTTTTTGATAAAAAATATTTACATCAAAATTTTCAACGGAACACAATTCTGTCAAAAAATCTCAAAAGAAAATTTTTCCGTAAAAAAATTTGACGAAAAATATTTTGATTAAAACGTTTGATGGAAAAAATATTCTGTCAAAATTCTTTACAAAATCTAAATTGCGTCGAAAGTTTCGAATGAAACATTTCCCTCAAAATATTTGACAAAACAATTTCCGTCAAAATATTCATCAGAACACATTTCCATCGAAATTTTGAACGAAAAACATTCTGTCAAAATTTTTGACGAAATATTTTTTTTTTCGTTTAAAGCATTTCATGGATGAAATCATTTTCGTCAAAACTTTTGCCAAAAACTAAATTTCGATAGAAAATTTATTTTTGTAAAAATTTTCATCGGAGAAAAATTCCCATCGCTTTTCGACGAAGAGTATTCTGACGAAAAAAAATTTGTGACAATTTTCATAGCTTGCAGCATAGAGATTTCATAAAAAAATATGATCTTTTTTAATATTGTGAAAAGTACATAAATAATTTTGTTAGAAATTTTAAATTTAATTTAGTTTGTAAAATATAATAATTATATTAATTCTAAAATGGGTAAAATGATAAAAATATCTCTTTAACCCTCTATTTTCCTCCCTTACCATTTTTTAACTCCCAAACAAGGGAAGTGAATACCCTCCAATTTCCTTCCCTTCCTTCCCCTCCCTCACTCTTGGATCCCCTTCCTTCCCTTCCCCTCCAAACTCCCAAACAAAGCCTTAAGAAATAAAAAACAAGAAAAAAGAAAAAGTGATATTCAATATTGAATTTTTTTCACTATTAGTTTATAATTTTTCCAGCTCCAATAACTCATTTTGTGCTTCCTTCAGTCTTTAGCCTTGGTAGTGGCTATGAGTTGTTGGTATGACAGTGATTCATTTTGTTAGGGAGAAGTTTGCGAAACAGATGAAGCTATTCCTCGATGAGACATTAGTCTCTGATTCGAAATTTTGGATTTGTTATGGGATCTAGTTATCTTGCTCTTAGTATCAAACAGACGGTGCCAAACGAGGTTGTTGATTTGGGCCACACAAGGTTGAGCTCGAAGATGTTGGTGAAGAAAAAGAGAAAATGAGTGTTTAGCGAGACAAAGGAGGTTAATGTGAGATATTAAAGGTGTTGCTTTCATGTGTAGATTGGTAGAGATGAGGGTCGAGAAGTCGATAGTTTATAGTGATTGTATATTTTTCCTAGCTTCAATAGCCAGAGCGAGTGATTTTGCTAAGGTTGAATGCTTTGATTTTTATAGTAGAATGATGTCTTTGTTTATGATGCCTTTGTGTGGTGGTGTCCAGCCCTGTTGGTAGAGAAAGGTAACCTAGTATCTGCTTTGCCAAGTTATGTCGTCGGTAATGATGCTTTTGCTTTACATATTTGAGCATATTTACGGCAAGTAGGTGCTGACATGTTACGTTGGATCTTGCGGAGGTCCAATTGCATTGAGCAGCTAATCCCATCGCCATGCTCCAAGTTATCTGCTCAGTGTTTGTTGCGACATATTCAGTTGTAGACAGTCGCGGAGCCAGGATCAGAGGAGAGGGGGGCGAAGATTAATTTTTTATTTTGCATAATATTAGTATTTTTATTACCTGTTGACCTCGTAGGAATTCATTTGGTTAATTTCTTACCAAAATATTAACATTTAACAACATTTGAAAGATTGAAAAAAATGTACTATTGCTCGGTCCAACAGACATAAAAAGTAGTTTAAAATAATAATAATAAAAAAGTGCCTTAACTTAAACAATGATTTTAACTACATATTTTTTGAAAAATAAAATAAAAAACTACAACCAAGTTGTCCCAAAAAGTGAATCTTTTAAGTTAGAGCAAATTTATTTTCTCTATACGAAACCACTACATAAAGAGAAATACAATTATGCAAATGAAAAGAGAGCAAAAAGGTGGTAAGCTAATTAAGATCACTTCATTTGACTCTTACTCTACGTGTTTAATGATTTAATGTTTCATTGAGGATTACTTTTCAAATTGAAAGAATAAATTGTGTTGGACAAATAAATAAATAAAAAATCAAAACACGTATGAACCAATAAATTAAAAAAGATTCGTATAGATGAGTTTATTTATCTAAACATTAATACACCGAAGGTCGGTATAAAAAAAATGTTAATCCATGGAAGATAATGAGTCGAAACAAAACATTCAAAACATGGGTATGATATGAACGGATTTTGAAACAAAACAATCAAATAATAGTAGCATTGTTAATTTCATAAAAAAAATAGAGATAATGAGAGACCTGAGGTGAGAAGATTTATTAAAATTGAGAGAGAATTTTTTCATTGGGATACATATGAGGCCATGAGATTTTGTTAAAATTGATAGAGGAATAGCAATAGAAATAAAAAAAATTTGTTAAAATTGATAAAGGAATAACCATAGAAATAAAAAATGATTGAGTATAGTGTGATATCTAATAATGTCATGATGAGTAATTTTATACTATACAATTTTTTAAACAAATAATTTAATAATATTAACAAAATTTTATTTTATATATATATTTAAAAAAAATTCGTAAAATTTGGGGGGGCGGTGGCCCCCCCCTAGCCCCTCCCTCCCTCCGCCATTGGTTGTAGATGAGATAGATGCGTTTACGTTTGGATTAAGCAACAATTTTGGTGCTTTATTGTGTTGGCTTCAATCTCGTGTTAAGAAGGTCCGGATCAAGTACAAAGTATCAAAAAATGAAGGATTTGTTGTTTGTCCCTTTAAAGAACATAAATTATGTTATTCTATAAGAGAGATAAATACAAAGAATGAGAATCATGGGAGAGAAAGTGAAATTTTTTTGAATTTAAATTTTAAATAATATAATATTATTTTGTGTCCATTTTTTTATAAAATAATATAATTTTATATCATTTAAAATGACAAATAACTTTACCAAAAATGAAATATTACAAGTGAATGTAATTAACCCAATAAACATCGCTAATTATAATTATGAGTTTATAGATTAAAAAAAAAAAATACGGGTTTAGATGAATGTGAGAGAGAAAAAAGCCAAATATTAGAATTAGCCTAGTGGCGTGGTGTGTGTAGTATAGTGGTGTGTGTTCTATTCCCATGTAAGGCAAAAAAGAATGGCAATAGGAATAAAATTTGTGGCCAATAACAATAAATTTAAACATCAATAATAAATATTTATGGACTTAAAATTTTATGCTTGCAGGTACCTTAGAAGTTTGGTGTGTGTTCTATTCCCATGTAAGGCAAAAAAGAATGGCAATAGGAATAAAATTTGTGGCCAATAACAATAAATTTAAACATCAATAATAAATATTTATGGACTTAAAATTTTAAGGTACCTTGAATGGCGGATTTACTTCACTTTACTAAGGGTTTACATTTCCTCCTTTAACATAACACAACAAATTTTCCTATACACACAATATTTTGTGGGACCCACACATTTTAAAATAAAAGAAAAAAGGAAAAAATATGGCACGTAAAATGAATCTCTATAACATTACACGATCACTTTTTCTACCACATAAGAAACTTAAAAGCTGAAGCTGAATTGTCCATTTCGGCGCGCAACGAAAACTCAAAAGCAGAGGAGATTCTATAATTCCAATTTGATGAAAAAGACAGATCAAAAGCATCTGAACCGTCCATCACACAGTACTCAAATGCATTTAAACGGTCAAGACAATAGCCAACTTATCGATTCACATGCAGAAAACCTCACGGAACATCACGACCGTCCCTTTTAGAGTACTTTTGGAAAAATTATTAGACGAATGAACAAGATCCACGTCATCAATCCGCGTGAAAAAACTTTGGCCTATCAGAACGCCAAAGTTTTATTAATTACCGCAACCAACCATTCCGTATCCACGTCATCAAATCCGCGTGAAACTTTTATATATTAATCACCGCAACCAACCGTTCCGTATCCACGTCATCAAATCCGCGTGAAAATTTTATATATTAATCACCACAACCAACCATTCCGTATCCAATTCAGTTCACTTCGATTTTTGCAATTTCATTCACAATCTCAAACCCTAACCTTTTTCAGAGTTCCAAATTCCATCTTCCTAATGGCACCAAAGGGAGCAGAGAAGAAGCCCGCTGAGAAGAAACCCGCAGAGGAGAAGAAATCCACGGTGGCGGAGAAGGCACCACCGGCTGAGAAGAAACCAAAGGCCGGCAAGAAGCTACCAAAGGAAGGTGGTGCCGCCGCCAGCGACAAGAAGAAGAAGAGAAACAAGAAGAGCGTGGAGACTTACAAGATCTACATCTTCAAGGTTCTGAAGCAAGTTCACCCAGACATAGGTATCTCGAGCAAAGCCATGGGAATCATGAACAGTTTCATCAACGATATCTTCGAGAAGCTTGCTCAGGAATCTTCTAGACTCGCTCGCTACAACAAGAAGCCAACGATTACATCAAGGGAGATCCAGACCGCGGTCAGGCTTGTGTTGCCCGGAGAATTGGCTAAGCATGCTGTGTCTGAGGGTACAAAGGCTGTTACCAAATTTACCAGCTCTTGAACAAAATTAGGGTTGTTACTACAGACTTGCATCCCCAAGTCTGGTTTAGTTTTCCATTAGGGGGCGTTTGGTTGAGGAGAAATTTCTTGAATACCCGGGGAAATTAAGTGAATTTATAATGTCTATGTTTGGATGTAAGTAAAATATAGATGGGAAAGAAGGTTGGAAGTTACGTAAATAACCTTGTCTTCAAATTTTGTCTTTTCATTTTATGATTCTGGTTTGCTTGCATATATGAACTAATTATGTTTCTTATTCAGGCAATGAAGGATACAGACAAAGTCTATGATTCAGTAACACCAGATAACATAATCTCATGAAACTAGCGTGATTGCTTTACCGCTACACTTTCCCAACAAATATTTGGAAACAACATGACACGTTTTGTTGCTGTATTATCTTAAATTTGGTTGATGCTTACCATACTCATCTTGAAATTATAAAGGAACGAAGAGATGACTTTTTTTGCATTAACCTAGCCATATGAGGCTTCTGATTTTTTTGATTTTTATCTGTCATTTTAGGATGCAAGGATCGACAATGGTGAGGATTTGCTGCCATGATTTTGGATCCAACACAGCATGTGATTGTGGACATGGTCACAAACATGCAAAAGGAAAAACACAATATTTGTGTTGAAAAAAACCCAGAAACACAGAAACATAAAAAAAAATTCTACCGAGTTACCTCCCACAGTGAAGGTTTCGTTTTTTAGACCAGAAAAAGGAACATGGTGAAGACTATTTTCCGTTAAAATTTCGTCTGTGCAAGTCTATGGTTAATGGAAAGTGACAAGTGACACGACTCACAATAGGTATGGCAATCTCACTTTCGCAGGCTTGAGGAGGGTATCGTGGTCATCGCGCGCTTTCACTATGTCAGCAAATAGCTAGATAACTCGAAATACCACACACAGATAGACATGCAAACCGGAGAAGTAGGGAAGTGATTTAGATAGCCAACTTTGAAAGCTGTCCAACCAAACATGGTTAACCAATAATCCCACTTCCAATTTACCCATCTTTCTCCACAAAATCCACCAACCAAACGCCCCCTTAGTATTAAGTGCAGTTTATTTATTCTACGTTAACGGGGCGTTTGGTACAGGAGAAATTTTTATTTGTCCAGAAATCTCGATTATCAAAAATATGATTTTTACATCCGTTAAAATTTTGAAAAATTCAGTTCCCGGGAATCTCGAAGAATACCGCATATCAAATAGCCCCTAATAGCTACACACAGAACAACAATTATGAATTATTTCTAACATTTATTTCTAACATTTATCATAGATTAGCTTATGCTTAAAAAAAAACTTCAAACCTAATAATAGATTTAGAACAAACATCCGATTATTATCATAAAATCTTTATTTTAATTATAAAAAGCCAAATTAGAAACACAATGGCATTATGTTGAAGGCTTGGAGAACAATATCAAATTGTAAAGAAATTTGGAATACATCATCCCAAAAGATGAGAGTATCTAAGGTCTTATAAACTTCACACTAGTTATTCATCTCCACGTTAGTTGTTCATCTCATCACATTATTAACCAATGTGGGACTCAAAATAGAATCTATGCACCTTACATACTTACCTTTTTTTAATAGAATCCAAACTGGTAAAGCAACCGGAGTAATTCATTCAATTTTTCAAAATGTTAATGAATTTCAATTTCAAAACCGGCAATGAAAAATTATGCAATCTCACACAGAAAATGTCAGCAAGAAACCAATAAGACAATAGGGTAGACACAAGCTCACATACCCATTTGTGAAACAGGAAGGCAAATATATGTGAAGCAAATGATTGACTCCAGAGTTGGACAATCATGTCAAGGATAGGTTTTCCACTATCAGGCACTCGCACAAAATAATCAGCAAGCACATCATAGAAACATAACAGACAATCATTGACATCCTCTGCAGGAGAAATGATATCTTCTTCCTTGTTAACAATTACATTTGTTATTGTGAAAAAAAGAAAAAGAAAATTTGTACTTGGTAATTCTTGTGTGGCAAATAACAAATAAAAGAGAACACACACATCCTCCCCCTTCCAGAATAAAAAAAAAGGTTCTTGACACCTTATTAGATTCAAATATCCACTTGTTAGTTGTGAATCCCATCGTTCTGTATCCTACTCATTTGTTTAAAATAAAAATTCTCAATTATGTGTCCTCTAGCATCCAGAGAGAACAATAACATAATAGACCAGCTAATTAACTTAACAAGACATATAATCCCACATATGTTCTTCACAAAGGATTTTCTATATGGTAGTTGACCTTAGATGAAAATTTGATTTTAAGCAAGAGAATTATTATCTTCCAAAAAAAAAAAAAGGAAATATAAACTTTAAGCATGAAAAATGAAACTTAAGATATTTAAATTAAATAATTAGTACGAAAAAAGTTCAGTATTAATTAGTGGTTGACATGTGCATTAATATCCAATTTTTTTTTTTAAATTTGAAGTTGATATAGGTGAAAAAATAGTTTAACATCTTTTAGTAGGAGACAACTTTATTAAATTTCCATTATTTTTTACATGAGAATTAGTGGCAAACAGGTGCATTAATATCCCATTTTTTAAAAAAAATTCCAAAATTGAAGTTGATACAGTTGCATAAAATACTGACACAGTTCTTTCTTTTAGCGATTAATCAATGATATAGACGTCGAAAAAAAATTTGACCTTTTTTCTCCGTGCATCGCACGGGTACTGCACTAGTTAAATATAAACGTCAATAATAAATATTTATGGACCTAAGATTTTATGCTCGTTATGATTTTAAATTTGAACACTTTATTTACAAAAAATAAAATAAAATTGAATACTTTTGAAAATGTTATTGAAAAAGAGCCATATCATCAATCCGCAAGAAAAAACCTTGGCCAATCAGAACGCCAGAAACTTTTAAGTGAAGAAATGGAGTTTGTTGGTTCCATGTGTATGGAATAGCTTTTCAAAGAATCAAATATATTTTGGGAGATCCATTTGAGCATTGTTAAGTGCTGCACTTATTTTTCTATTTTCTAATGGATACAATTACACTATTAGGTTCTTCTATTTTATGTGATTTTTAAAAAAGAGAATTACTTTTCTTACGTTACATAAAATAAATATTATCTCCTACACTCACATTTTTCAAATGGGTCCCACAATATTTTTTTCTCTCACCTTCAATTTTTTTCGCTCTCCTATTTATTGTTTGAGCATAAGATAATACTTCTCTTATGCAACATAAGAGAAGTATTACCCTTTTAAAATTGTTGAGAGTCAATTTCCTTTTATTTTTCTCAAGCTGATTGAATTTTTATTTCCCTCTTGTCTGCCTAGATGCTAAGATTGACCTTCTTTGTTTCCCTTAAGAAATAAAAAACAAGAAAAAAGAAAAAGTGATATTTAATATTGAATTTTTTTCACTATTAGTTTATAATTTTTCCAGCTCCAATAACTCATTTTGTGCTTCCTTCAGTCTTTAGCCTTGGTAGTGGCTATGAGTTGTTGGTGTTGAGATATATAGTCCCACATTGGTTGTATGTACAACTAATGTGGCCTTTATAAGGCCTTGGGCACTCCCACCGTTTGAGCTAGCTTTTGGGGTGGTATATCCCGTCGCCATGCTCCAAGTTATTTGATCAGTGTTTGTTGCGACATATTCAGTTGTAGATGAGATAGATGTGTTTACGTTTGGATTAAGCAACAATTTTGGTGCTTTATTGTGTTGGGCTTCAATCTCGTGTTAAGAAGGTCCGGATCAAGTACAAAGTATCAAAAAAAGAAGGATTTGTTGTTTGTCCCTTTAAAGAACATAAATTATGTTATTCTATGAGAGAGATAATACAAAGGATGAGAATCATGGGAGAGAAAGTGGAATTTTTTTGAATTTAAATAAAAAAATATTATTTTGTGTCCATCTTTTTTATAAAATAACATAATTTTATATCATTTAAAATGACAAATAACTTTACCAAAAATGAAATATTACAAGTGAATGTAATTAACCCAATAAACATCGTTAATTATAATTACGAGTTTATAGATTAAAAAAAAATACGAGTTTAGATGAATGTGAGAGAGAAAAAAGCCATATATTAGAATTAGCCTAGTGGCGTGGTGTGTGTAGTGTAGTGATGTGTGTTCTATTCCCATGTAAGACAAAAAAAAATGGCAATAGCAATAAAATTTGTGGCCAATAACATTAAATTTAAACATCAATAATAAATATTTATGGACTTAAGATTTTATGCTTGCATGTACCTTAAAAGTTTGGTGCCGGGTTTACTTCATTATACTAAGAGTTTACATTTCCTCCTTTAATATAACACAATAAACATTCCTACACACACAATATTTTGTGGGGTCCACACATTTTAAAATAAAAGAAAAAAGAAAAAAATATGGCACGTAAAATAAATCTCTATAACATTACACAATCAATTTTCATACTAGCTAAGAAACATAAAAGCTGAAGCTGAATTGTCCATTTCGGCGCGCAACGAAAACTCAAAAGCAGAGGAGATTCTATAATTCCAATTTGATGAAAAAGACAGATCAAAAGCATCTGAACCGTCCATCACACAGTACTCAAATGCATTTAAACGGTGAAGACAATAGCCAACTTATCGATTCACACGCAAAAAAAAATTAAAATATTACTATTTTAATAAATAATTACGAATACATAGCAGTTTCGAAACTATTTACAAATCTATAGCACTCAGTGGCAAAAAAAAGTTAACTTATGAACCGTAAAACTTTGAAAAGGCATAACTTTTGACTCGGGTATCCGAATGAGGTAATTCTTTTTTTGATTCCACATAATTTTTAGAGATCTACGCAATGACATCTCATTTGATATATTTTATCTCTCACAAACACAATTCAAATATGCAACAATGATAATATAAAGATGGCACCAAAGTAAATTAACCCATCTATAAATAAGGATAATTAATGTCATATTACAATATATACTTCTGCCAAGTGTTTGAAAAAAAATAGTTTACAAGTTTATTTATTAATTATTAAAATATATACAAATTTATATAATATTCTACCAAGTGTTTAGAATATTTATTTAATTATTTTCTTTATTAATACAGAATTTTCAAATTAACTTTTGAGTTTAAATCACAAATTTAATCTTTATTTTATTTTTCTTACTAATAATAATTTTTTAAATTTTGTTGTAATACACTATATAATACAATTATTGCAAATTTGAATTGTGTTTATGAGAGATAAAATATATCAAATGAGATGTCATTGCGTAGATCTTTTCGTTATATGGAATCAAAAAAAAAATTACCTCATTCGGATACCCGAGTCAAAAGTTATGCCTTTTCAAAGTTTTACGGTTCATAAGTTAACTTTTTTTTTTGCCACTGACTGCTATAGATTTGTAAATAGTTTTGAAACTGTTATGTATTCGTAATTATTTATTAAAATAGTAATATTTTAATTTTTTTGCCTCGATTCACATGCCCAAAACCTCACGGAACATCACGACCGTCCCTTTTAGAGTACTTTTGGAAAAATTATTAGACGAATGAACAAGATCCACGTCATCAATCCGCGTGAAAAAACTTTGGCCTATCAGAACGCCAAAGTTTTATTAATCACCGCAACCAACCGTTCCGTATCCACGTCATCAAATCCGCGTGAAAATTTTATATATTAATCACCACAACCAACCATTCCGTATCCAATTCAGTTCACTTCGATTGTTGCAATTTCATTCACAATCTCAAACCCTAACCTTTTTTCAGAGTTCCAAATTCCATCTTCCTAATGGCACCAAAGGGAGCAGAGAAGAAGCCCGCTGAGAAGAAACCCGCAGAGGAGAAGAAATCCACGGTGGCGGAGAAGGCACCACCGGCTGAGAAGAAACCTAAGGCCGGCAAGAAGCTACCAAAGGAAGGTGGTGCTGCCGCCAGCGACAAGAAGAAGAAGAGAAACAAGAAGAGCGTGGAGACTTACAAGATCTACATCTTCAAAGTTCTGAAACAAGTCCACCCAGACATTGGTATATCGAGCAAGGCCATGGGTATAATGAACAGTTTCATCAACGACATCTTCGAGAAGCTTGCTCAGGAATCTTCTAGACTCGCTCGCTACAACAAGAAGCCAACGATTACATCAAGGGAGATCCAGACCGCGGTCAGGCTTGTGTTGCCCGGAGAATTGGCTAAGCATGCTGTGTCTGAGGGTACAAAGGCTGTTACCAAATTTACCAGCTCTTGAACAAAATTAGGGTTTTGTTTGGGGTTGTTACTGCAGACTTGCATCCCCAAGTCTGGTTTAGTTTTCCATTAGTATTAAGTGCAGTTTATTTATTCCAGGCGTTTGGTACAGGAGAAATTTTTATTTGTCTAGAATTTCTATTTTCAAAAATATGATTTTTACCTCCGTTAAAATTTTAAAAAATTCTGTTTTCTGGAAATCTCGAACAATACCACATACCAAATAGCCCCTAATAGCTACGCACAGAACAACAATTATGAATTATTTCTAACATTTATTTGGAAAACTTGATAATTGAAAAGGTAAGGACTAAGCATAGATTAGCTTATGCTTAAAAAAAAACTTCAAACCTAATAATAGATTTAGAACAAACATCCGATTATTATCATAAAATCTTTATTTTAATTATAAAAAGCCAAATTAGAAACACAATGGCATTATGTTGAAGGCTTGGAGAACAATATCAAATTGTAAAGAAATCTGGAATACATCACCCCAAAAGGGTAGAGTACCTAAAGCCTTATGAACTCCACATTAGTTGTTTATCTAACCATATCACTAACCAATGTGGGACTCAAAATAGAATCTATGCACCTTACATACTTACCTTTTTTTAATAGAATCCAAACTGGTAAAGCAACCGGAGTAATTCATTCAATTTTTCAAAATGTTAATGAATTTCAATTTCAAAACCGGCAATGAAAAATTATGCAATCTCACACAGAAAATGTCAGCAAGAAACCAATAAGACAATAGGGTAGACACAAGCTCACATACCCATTTGTGAAACAGGAAGGCAAATATATGTGAAGCAAATGATTGACTCCAGAGTTGGACAATCATGTCAAGGATAGGTTTTCCACTATCAGGCACTCGCACAAAATAATCAGCAAGCACATCATAGAAACATAACAGACCATCATTGACATCCTCTGCAGGAGAAATGATATCTTCTTCCTTGTTGACAATTACATTTGTTATTGTGAAAAAAAGAAAAAGAAAATTTGTACTTGGTAATTCTTGTGTGGCAAATAACAAATAAAAGAGAACACACACATCCTCCCCCTTCCAGAATAAAAAAAAAAGGTTCTTGACACCTTATTAGATTCAAATATCCACTTGTTAGTTGTGAATCCCATCGTTCTGTATCCTACTCATTTGTTTAAAATAAAAATTCTCAATTATGTGTCCTCTAGCATCCAGAGAGAACAATAACATAATAGACCAGCTAATTAACTTAACAAGACATATAATCCCACATATGTTCTTCACAAAGGATTTTCTATATGGTAGTTGACCTTAGATGAAAATTTGATTTTAAGCAAGAGAATTATTATCTTCCAAAAAAAAAAAAAGGAAATATAAACTTTAAGCATGTAAACAAGGTGGACCATGAACAATGATTCTAATACCATGCTCGAAGCACGAATCTCAGTATTAAACAATCATTAGATTGTAAGAATTTAAAATTGCACCATCATCATCATCAAAGTGAAAATGGACAAGTTCTGAAGCTACCGTTTGTAACTAACCTTTGGCTCGGTCATCCACTTCTAAAGCTAGGTCTGCAAACAGCTCCTGCAACAAATTGCGCCTTTGAGAGGAATTAGCCAGCGCCTGCAGCACATTTATCACACACAACCCTAATGTGTTAAAGGAAAAGCAAACCGTTAAAGGCCGTGTTTTCATCAAATCAGGTGGATTAGTAATTAATAAGACAGTGTATCAAATGATTTATTTTCTCTTTTGACCATCGTCAATTCATTAGTAAAAGGCGAAAAGCTCAAAAAAGCAAACAGTTTGTGTAAATAATCTTCGGTTTTCTCATTTTGCATGATAATTGAATTATGATGTTGTGACTCAATTCGTGGTAGACCTCACATTTATTAAAAAGAAAAAAAGAAATAAAAAACTTCACACATAAGTCAAAAAGTCACAACATGAGAATTGAATTCTTATCCAATATGAGAAAATATTTTTCCAATAACTTTTATCTTTCCGGTCCATAAT
The DNA here is from genome assembly GCA_032173675.1 of Gastrolobium villosum. Lineage (NCBI taxonomy): Eukaryota > Viridiplantae > Streptophyta > Magnoliopsida > Fabales > Fabaceae > Gastrolobium > Gastrolobium villosum. Next base: position 103,282 of record JAVKPL010000519.1, read on the forward strand.
CACTCTTCACAAGTAATATGCTATTAATGCCACCAAAATAAGAATATGATTGTTAATAACATCAAAAGTCCGAACTTAACACCGCTGACGTATGACAACCAAGATTTTTTTTTTTTAAAAGTACTCGAATATCTACCAAAAAAAATTTACTTGAATAACAAATCATGAATATATAAAAGAAAAAGAAATTTCAATTCAATAATAATTCCACCGGCAAAATTTGGACCAAGAGACAAGAAAATGGTCATTGATACTAATGGAAGCCAAGTCATAGGCACCCAACTTCCTCAGTATCAAAATTATGAAAAGGAAAAAAATATGAAAACTGATAAACTAATCCATCCCACTTATTATCTACTATTTTGAGAGGAAAATATGATTTCTGCTTCTATAAAGCAGACAAATTTGTGACAAAATAATGATGGGAGCCACTCTTTTTATGTCTCGTTGGCAATCATATTCCGATTTTGAAATTACACAAACTGTTTAATTTTTTTTGTCAACCCCAAGCCTCAAACGGAAATCCTCTTCCATAAGAGGAAGGCCATCCCTTAGCTTGACCTTTGGTTCCCATCCAAGCACTTCTTTTGCTTTTGTTATGTCCGGTTTTCTCTGTCGTGGATCATCAGGTGTGTTCTCCACCATCTTTATCTCCACCTTAGGATTAACAACCTGCAGATCAATGCATAAATTATAAACTATTTTCCAAGAATTTCATTCTCATGCACCAGATAAATATATAGATGCCATGCATTAATTTTGCATTGTGCATATGCAATCTTCCCCAGAAAAATAGCTCCATGGATTAGTAACTATGTTTGAAATTGAACTTTACTACTCATAATGTGTGTAAACCAAACTATGAGAGGTGAATGCTATTGAAAAGGATAAAAGTTTATAGAACTAACCTCCTTCACCGTCTCAGCAAGTTCAAGCATTGTAAATTCACCTGAAAAAGCAGAAGACTCAATTAATTAAGGAAAAAGTATTTCTCAACTCACTAGAGATAAAGTTATCTCCGGTGAGCGCAAAACGACGTCGTTTTGGGGTTATAAGATTAAAAAATTATAATGATAAAGATTAATATAACCCTGCAATATATTAGAATTACAAAAACACCTTGATTTCAATCTCAAAACGACGTCGTTTTGGGCTCACCGGAGATAACTTATCTTAATTGACCAGAAAAATTATTTACCCATTAATTAAACAAGGGCAAAGAAAGTAAAGGTCTTTCTTTTTTCACGACTCGAAGAAGTAAAGATACTCAAATACAGGCCTTGCAGTAGAAATCTAACCTGGGTTTCCAAGGTTGATAGGACCAGTGTCCGATCCTTCCATTAGACGGATAAGGCCATCAACCTAAGAAATCTCACAATAATAAACATAATAAGCTCACAATATAATAGTAATTTAATGAGGAAAAAAAGATGCAAATGGGATATATACCAGATCAGAGACGTAGCAGAAACTGCGAGTTTGTGTTCCTGGAGATTGGACCGTCAAGGATTCACCACTGAAGCACACCAAAGAACATGTAAGGAATGACGGTTAAACTGATAAAGCATCAATTTAGAAATAGGGAGAAGGCAGAAAAAGAAATCACAGCTAGTCAACAAAATCAAGCTATTAAAATAACTAAATTAATAATTGATGCAAGTGAAGAACATATTGGAAAAAGTGAATTTGACACCATATTTCAACTCAAAACCTTACGCAATAAATTTATGGGTCTTTTCCACTTATATGGTCCTCAGTCACTTGGTTAATTTCTTACCAACGAGGACTTCTTACTCACTTGAATTTCATTTTCAATATTCTCCCCTTAGTGCGAGTCATAACCATATGCTCCCCCTCAAGGGCAATTACACTAGCCTAAGTGAGGAGCCCAAAAACCCTTGCAAGGGGTACCTCCCATATATGGGCTAAGCCACAGACCATAATAAGTGAGCTTGACGCCGCATTTTAATCCAAAACATTAAGGTATAGAGTCTATATGCCTTCTTTGCTGTCCTCAGTTGGTCCATTTTTAATCAATGTGAAACTTTTTGCTCACACTTAAATTTCATTTCCAATAGAGTATGCCCACTGCCGAAATTTGCTTTCTGATAAAGGCCTCAATGTGGTGACCGAAACCATCAGAACAGATCAAACAAGGCATGCAGAAATAACGCCAGAGCATATATACTATATAGCATAAACAAAAGTCTAATTACCGAAGTGCTTGAGCAATGAAGTTGCTGACAACACGTCCATCATCAATATTCATGCGTGGTCCATATGTGTTAAAGATTCTCGCAACACGTATTTCTATGTTGAAAGAATATAAACAACTTAGTTAAATTACAAAAAAAACTTCTACCTTAGAATGAGAGGCAATTATGAAGAAAAGACCAGAAATTACCTAGTCCATGCTGCCTATGATAATCAAACATCAAAGTCTCAGCCACACGCTTTCCCTCATCATAGCAGCTACGAACTCCTGTTATGGACATATAATTAAGCGTTTAGACTACTTCATAACTACTGTATGAATTAAAAAAAAACTCTCTGCCTCAAAAAGGCAAACCTTGCATTAAGGAGCTAAAACTTATGTGGCAAAAGAAAGGGAAATGCCATAGTGGGAAAGCTTATCAGAGTAATCAAGAGAACACACACATACACACTCTTTCAATGCTTTTAGCTTCTTTAGTCCATAACTAATTATCGTTGTCATGAAAAAGAAATTCAAACAATAAGCCACTTTATAATTCACAAATTAAGTAAGAAAGTAGGTCTTCATGGTTTATACAGTACAGATATCTTTCATAATAGCAAAAATATAATTTCATTTAAGCAGCCCAAGATACAGATTGAGACTGAGATAAAAGGATGTACCGATAGGGTTAACATTGCCCCAATAGCTTTCAGGTTGAGGATGCACTAGAGGATCTCCATATACCTCCGAAGTTGATGTAAGCAAAATCCTGTAAAAAAATAAGAACTCAAACTCAACAGAAAAAGAAAAGAAAAATAATAATAATTAAGACCAACTGATGGTAGAAGCTGAAATTATTTTTTTATTTTTTTTCTCCCCAACCTTGCTCCAACTCGCTTTGCAAGCCCAAGCATGTTCAGTGTGCCAATCACATTTGTCTTTATTGTCTGTAAAATTATTATTTCCTTATGCATTAGATAGTCTCTCAAGGATCAGCAGAAAAAGAGAACTTTCAAGCAATGATGCATGACAGAAGTAGATATAAATATACTGCAGTTGACAGATATTGATATGGGGTTCTATATACTTTTATATAAAATGGCCAACGTCAGTGACTTTGCAATGAATATTAACAGAAAATTCTTCAACAGTTAAGATGAATATGTTTAAATGCCATGTAAAAGGTAAATGATTAAAGACAAAATAAGACTCAAAGCTATACCTTCACAGGATTATATTTGTAGAAAATAGGAGATGCAGGGCATGCAAGATGGTAGATCTGATCAACCTCAATCATCAAAGTTTCAGTGACATCTACAAATGGATCAGAATGATAATGTGCATCAGCATCCCTAATTTACCGAAAGACTTCAAGGCAAGCTGAACATAATATACTAAGTACTGTACACTAAGGTATCATTGTTAGTGTTTCATGAGAACAACTTTCATACAACTAACTAGCTGATCAAAATCGTGTTTGATGAAGAAACAACTAAAAACTGAAATATCAATTACTTATTTTGGAAATTCAAGTGCGAGGGAGTCCTAAATTTGTTGAAATAGACTACGTAAGGACCATGTAAGGACTCATAGACTCAATGTCTTAAGTTTTTGGATCAAGATGTGATATTGGGTCCACTTATTGTGGTTAGTGTAATTTAAGCCATTGATAATGTCTTAAGTTTTTGGATCAAGATGTGATATTGGGTCCACTTATTGTGGTTAGTGTAATTTAAGCCATTGATAATAGTTCTCCCTACCATGGGCTCCCCCTGAACCACAGTAATATTATAGCCAAAGGTTCGGTTTGGGATAGCTAGGTGTTTGGATGGAGGTGAGTATTTGAATACTCAGAGAGGCACCCGCTTGAGGGGAGCATACTATTGTTGGGTCTCATACTTGAGAAAGAGATTGTTGGATAGTGTGAGAGAGTCTCACGTTGGTTGAGAATGAACTAAGTGATGATCATATAAGCAGAAGGACCCGTAGACTCGATGCTTTAAGATTTTGAGTCAAGATATGGTGTAAAAACTACTTATTGTGGTTGTGATAAGAACTGGATCAGATATCAGAGTTTAGCGCAAACAAACACCAAAATGGCCCAGAGAAATGGATTTTCTATGATATATCAATAAAGGAAAAGTAAAATAACAGAGACAATTTGATAGTAATGGAAGAAGAAATAAACTGAAAGGTAAAATGTTTCTGGAGCAATTCAAGAGGCTCCAGAGGTCTCTCCCACTCTGGTTTCCCAGCCCAAAATAGTCCCAATTTCCGAGTCTACCTCATCCCCCACGCCTCACCCTCCTTATAACCACTTAACTTAACCAACCAATTCAGCCACATCAGCACCCAGCACTCACAACATGTGCCTCCCCTTCCCTTTAACTGAATTCCTTCCATCTAGAATATTCCCTGCCACCTCAGCTAATCCTGATCCTCTGTGAAACTTAGAGGTGTCCTATCAGGTTGATATAACTTAACCCATTGGTGGTAGTTCTCTCTTACCATTATATTAACAAAAAAGAAATCTACGTAGTTCTCCTCCAGACCACAACTTAAATTTGTGATGTAACAACTATAAAGCTTCTGCTGATCGCATGTTCTTTTCCAACTTATTTAAGTTAAGAGAGATCAGTTTACAACCTGGACAAGTGTTCAGACATGTACTACCAAATAGGACCTAAAAGTAAATAAACCTCCGGTTTATCATATGCACAACATATGTAATGCATAGTAAACGAAGATGGACTATACCATGACGGATAAGCTCAAATCTTGGATGACCAATCCATTTCTTGATGTTGTCCTTTGATCCAGTGAAGTAGTTATCAGCAACAATGACCTGATTAAAGACGTGGATGTTGCAAAAGTTTATAGGATGATAATGCTACGTAGCAGAATAAATTAGTGAAAAAAAAAACTAATAAACACAATAACTACTACATTATATGAAAAAAAGGAAAAGAGCTTACCTCATTTTTTTCATTTTCCATCAATCTATCGACTAGGTGAGAACCAATGAACCCAGCTCCGCCAGTAATCAAGATTCTCATGTTGGACTATTGTCAAGAATGAAAGAAATGTTGGTGAAACAAGGCATCAAGACAAAAAAAAAAATGTTATATAAACTAAGTGATTCTGACAAAAGTCCTATTCATGATCAAATGACAAATTTCGATCAACAGTTGTAGGATGCGCGTATGTTGACATACACACAATTCTGAAACACAGGTATGGAAGAGAATAGATGAATGGAAAACACTTTGAGTTTAACTGATCAGTATCAGTATGAAATAATCGTATCATGAAATAATGCACAACTTTTTCTACCATGTTAAAATAAAAAACCCCCATTATATTAACAAAAACAAAACTACCGAGTCAGGGAAAATGACTATAAAATAATTGAATTAACATGAAGTTTTTATCAAATGATCCAGATAACAAACGAGAACAACAATGTGGAAAGTAAATTGCTAATAATAATAATAAAAAAAAGAGAGGCGACAATTCACCTGAAAGAATTTGGAGAAACGCAAGGGAGACGGCAAGGGAGGTTGCTTTAATGATTGGTGATCATCATTAGAAGAATTCTCTGCCATTGCAAGGACCTCTCAAGTTGAATTCCTGCACCAATTTCAGAGAGGTCAAATTATTTCAATCTTATTGCTCCCTCAATGAGTCTTGCATCACATAAATTAGATGGGTTATCAAAATTTTCGTTGACCAAATCAAGTGGCTTCAAATCCATCAAATAAAATGGGCCATTTGGGAAGAGACAGAGAAGGAAAACAACAAAAGCTAGCAGCAGATGAAAGAGAGAGAAAGAGATGACATGTAACGAACCTGATCTCAAGCTTCACAAAAAGGACCAACCAAATCAATACCCTAACTAGTAACCACTCTTCTGATCCAAACACACCATGATCATAGACCCATTAAATAGACAGAAAGAAAAATTAGATCCAAAGGTAGAACATTCTTCCACCAAACGCTAAATTTAGAGGGTGGCAAAAAAATCGAAACTTTAACAAATTTACAAAAAAGAAAATGATAAAAAGAAACAAAAATTTGAAAGCCTTGAAACTCACGCAAAGTTGAATAGACAACGACAAGAGTGATGGAAATCACACCAAACTGAACATGCAAAGAAAAACCCAACCCCACCTTCAATTTTATATATCTACGGAATCAAATACGAGTTAATTACCCAATCGATATGAATGAGTTGAATATTGGGGGGATCCAATTGCAAATGGAAATGACGGTCAAGCAAATCTGAGAATGATTTATGAATGGGATAGATTAATATACAAGCAACTCGAGCCAATAAGCAATTTGAGTCCGAATGTGATCGTTGTGAAATATATCAGAGTATTTTGAAATTCGAAATGAGGTTAAATTAAATCCAAATATTCACACGCTTCTTTTTTTCTTTTTCTTTTTTGGTTCTGTTTGTCTTTCTCACACACAAATTGAGATAAAGTAGAGAATAAGAAGAATTCCTCAGCTTGTTTTAGACGATACTGAATTTGCGGGCGCTGAATGTACGAGATTGCCCATGTCGGAAAGCCACGTGTCATGCGAAGAGTTGCTTGGGCCCACGTCATGCTGAATTGGAGTGGGAGACAAGAGCATCATCCAACAGAATGAAACGCGGGATGTTCATCTCATCTATCTGACGTTGTCCGGGTCTCTCACTCTCAGCTGAATCCTCACCATCGGGTAAACTTTTGCATAAAATAATGGGTTTAATGCCGTCGGATTCATTTTTTTAGTAAATACCTTCTAATAAAAAATATGATCCTCACCTTAGTAAAAAAAAAAAAATCTCGTAAAAAATTTAAAATGGATTCATTTAGTTGAAATCATATGATCGGCTCAATTGGAATTTCCTTAGAAATATTTTAATGGAGATTCAAATTCCTGGGCATCTTTCTGAGTTAATAATGACTGCTGTTTTCTCTCCTAAAACTAGCATTTTATGGAATGGGAACATAACTGATGAATTTCAGCCTAGTAGAGGGGTTCATCAGGGAGATCCAATATCCCCGTATTTGTTTGTGCTAGCAATGGAAAAGCTATCCCATATTATTCAGACTGCAGTGGATGGTAAGTTGTGGCATCCTATCAAAGCTGGTAGAGGTGGTCCGAAGATCTCTCATTTACTATTTGCTGATGATTTAATGCTCTTCTTGGAGGCTAGTAAGGATCAGATCCATATCCTCCTCAGATGCTTGAACCTGTTTGCTGAAGTTTCTGGTCAGAAAATTAGTGAATAAAAAACCAGTGTATTTTTTTTTAGGAACACTCCTAGTGAGACTGCTGATAAAATCCTTCAGATAAGTGGATTTAAGAGAGTGACAAATATTGGCAAGTATCTTGGAGCTTTGATTCAACATGGTAGGGTCACTAAATCCTCATTTGCTAGTGTAGTAGATAGAGCAAAGGGAATATTGAATAGCTGGCAAGCTAAATCCCTTTCCCAAGCAGGTAGAATTGTTCTCTCTCAATCTGTTCTATCTACTTTACCCTACTATCATATGCAGTATACTTTGTTACCTAAGAATATCTGTAATGAATTGGAGAAACTTCAAAGGGCATTCATTTGGGGTGATTCAGTTGATAAAAAGCATATGCATCTTATTGGTTGGGATGCTATCACTAAGCCAAAGAACAAAGGTGGGCTGGGTATTAAGAACCTCACAGTGATGAATGAAGCGTTTATTGGGAAAATTATTTGGAATTTTCTTAATAACCATGATAGTTTGTGGGTTAAGGTGTTAAAGGCCAAATATGTGACTGTGGTAAATGGGCAGGTTATATTCAATTGGAGAGCTGGTAATTCTATGCTTTGGAAGGCCATGTGTGAGGTTTGGCACAAGTTGAATACTAGATTGATTTGGGACATTGGTGATGGGTCAACAATCAGGTTTTGGGAGGATAGATGGGTGGATCATGATAGCAATTTAGCTAGCAAAGCTCTCCTTCCACTTTCGGTTTCTGTAAGGGAAAAGACAATTAATGAATATGTTACTGATGATGGGATGTGGGATTGTGGGTCTATCTCAAATTTCCTTCCGGTTAGTATCATTCAAACAATTCGGAGTATGCTTCCACCACAAGGAGATGGAGGAGTGGATAGATTCAGGTGGAATATTAAAGGCTCTAGTGAGATTGCTGTAAAACATTTGTACAATGGTCTACTTAATGTTGATGAGGAGGAGGAGCATGCGCAGGGTGTATGGTCTTTGATCTGGAGGTTGCATGTCCCTAGTCGGGTCTGTATCCTGTTATGGAAGATTGCTCATGTCCGCTTGCCTACTAGAGATTTGCTGGCTAGAAGAAACATGGCTTCTCCAACCTGCCCCCTGTGTCAGATACATGATGAGACCATTTTACATATGGCTCGTGACTGCAATAAAATAAAGCAGGTGTGGATGGAGCTCATTAACCCTGCTTTTTACTCTCTGTTTTTTAGTGCAGATTTAAGTTCCTGGTTGCTCCTAATCTTGAAGAATGATGTTGTCATGAAACTAAATGAGCATTGGCCTATCTGGTTCGCGATTACAGTGGATTGTGCTTGGCGTTGGAGGAATGAAGTGGCCCATGGGGAGGAGGATAATTTTTTGGCTTACAAGAGTCAAACAATTATTAGGCAAGTGCAAGAGATCATTTCGGCTTGAAATCTGCGTGCGTTTGGAATGTCTGGTAGAAGACAGATTCACATACCTGTTGTGTGGCAGCCCCCTAATACCGGTTGGATTAAGATTAACACAGATGAGGCATCCAAATTCAATACTAGAGATGCGGCTTGTGGAGGCCTTTTGAGGGATGAGACTGGTAGGTGGATTCAAGGATTTTCCTATCACATTGGTAAGTGCTCGACCTTTGTTGCCGAACTCTGGGGAATGCTTAAAAGTCTTGAATTGGCTTGGAATGGAGGGTGGCGTCGTTGTGTTTTAGAAAGTGATGCTAATTCAGTGATCACTATGTTCTCTAAGTTTGGGGGAGCAGCTCGAGAGTCTCGTTTGGTGACTGACATTCGAGCATGGTTACAGAAATAGTGGGAGGTGCATCTGGTTCACGTGTTTAGAGAAAGTAATGGATGTGCAGACTGGTTGTCTAAATATCCTTTGGAGCATCATTTGAATAATAATTTCACTATTTTTGATTCTCCTCCTCCTGGGGTTTTGCCTTTGTATTTGGCAGATTTTTCGTTGGTTTGTAATTTTCGTAGAGTTAATCTGAACTAGTCTGTGTTGTTTGGGGCTTTTTGCCCTTTCCTTTTACCAAAAAAAAAAAACTCATATTAATCCTTAAAATGACTAAAATGGGTTCATTTTGAATTCTTTGGAATCTCGAGACTAATTTTTTTTATAAGGGACTAAAACAGGGACCGTATTTTTTGTTGGGAACCCGAAAATGTATTTACTCTTTTTTTTACATGGTCCACGTGGGCTTTACACACCAATGCTATAAAATCTAGATCGATCCGGGTGGTTTGACCTGACACCGAAAAATAGGTCATATAACCGATTTAATTTTTATATTAGATCAGCCATGTAATGAAATCAGTGTGACTCGGCCAGTTTTTATAAAAATCGATGACCCAACCCGGTTCATAAAAGAAAAATTGGTTTGTTCTCATCAATTGATGCCTTTTTTTTTTGACTCACACACACACATGATTTTATTTCTTTTGAAATATTTGAGTGATTGGTTGCTTATTGACTTATATAAGTTATGTATCTACAACACTAATATTATATTGGTTAAGCAATATACAGAGAATTTTTGATTTGATTTGATTTATTGTTAGAGATGTCGTCTATTGAACCTAAAACATCAATATCACAAGTATTATACGTTTAATTAATTTTTTGTTGGACAATGATGTGTAATTTATTATTTTTTTGTATTAAAATATTTGAAATTAATATTATTTTTTAAAGGTATTTGAATATATTTATAATTTTTTCAATATAAATTATAGATTTATATATACTTACCGAGTCGTCGTATAGTTGAACTAGTGACTCAGTACCTTGACCAGGTTAATAACTGGTCGGGCTTAATAACATGAGGAGGGATATTCTCACTACCAAAATTTTCCACTACCTATCTAAGGGTGTAAATTGATTGGGCTAGGCTGGGCTTTGGCCTTCCTGGCCCAAGCCTACGTAAAAAAATTCAGCCTATCTGGCCTATTAAAGGCTTTATTTGTAGGCCAAGCCCGACCTATTTTTAAAAATAAGACAGCCTGACATGGCCTACAAGCCTTGTAGGCCTCCCACTGCAGATACTAAGCCAAGAAAATAATTGTATAGAGCAAAGAAAGTTCCATTCATACATGCACTAGTAAAAAAATGACAAACAAGAAAAAATCAACATAATACCCCAGACGAAGCCGAGAATGAGAAGCGGCGGTGCAAATAAAAATTAGGGTAGGTATTGGTACTTTGCCACATAAAATAAATATAATATTTTATTTTAGAAAATTAAATAGGCCAGCCTACAAGGCTTTAGGCCAGACTTGACAAAATTGGCCTGTGGCTTATTTGTTAAAAGGCTTTCTTATAAGCCTAAGCTTACTCTACATTCTCTGAAAGGTCAAGCTATGCCAGGTTTAATGTAGGCTGGGCTAGGCCAGCCTGACCCATTTACACCCCTATATCTATCTAGTCATCATTAGATTAACATTTTCCCTCTTCAAATTTTTTTTAACACTCTCTCTTTTTGATCCAATGGTGATGTGATGGGTAATAACTTAGTTGTGAGAATTTTTGGTAGTTAGAATATCCTCATTCTAATAACATTGCTGCACACTTTAATATGTGTGTGAGAGATACTTTTATCTTCTATAATATGTGAAACATCCAACCCTAAAATAATTCTTATTTTCAATTACGTTTTGACTGGTCCACATCTTGGAGAATATCTTTAGGGGCCGTTTGATACAAGAAATTTTTTTGATACCTGGGAATCATAATTACCATGAATATGATAGGAAAGTGAATTATCCAGAAATGTTATAAAAAAGTTGTTTGGTATGCGAAAATATTATTGAGATTTTTTGATTGAGTTTACTGAGTCTTTGTTTGATTGATTGTGAAATATTAGTGGGAATGTAAGGTTATTTTACAAAAATAACCCCACCTTCACTTTATTTTTTGAATAATGGATTTCTTACTTTCACAAACAAACATATGATGATCTGAGCTTCAATTTTGGTCATCATCGTAATCTCTTTGAGAATAATAATAATAATAAAATGAAGACACCAGAGACCCCTCTTCCCCGAGCAAAGTTATAGTGGACAGGGACCATAAAAAATTGGGTGGGACTGAGGTTAGAGAAAGAGAGAAAAAATTGAGGAGAGAGGAAAAAGAAAAGAAAAAATAAATAAATTAATACATGTGTCAATTTTTGAGTGGAAGGACCACGGTGGTCCGGGAGCATATTAAAATTTTCTCTCTTCCCCATTCCCCCTTTCTTAATCTCAACTCTCTTTCCTTGTTCCTTTTCTTTCTGGGTTGATCTATGTATTTTTTGGTGGCTAGATTCTATGCTCTTTCCTTCGCATCCATCTATGTTTAATGTTGTTGCCTTATATTCACTACCTCTCCTCAGTGCAGATGGGTTCTGTAGAGAAGAAATAAAGACAACCATATGGGTTCGGTAGAAGAAATGACGACAAGGAAATGAAGAAGAAGGGCACATTTGTCCAAAAAATTTGGTGTCCAAATTCCTACATCCGGTAAACCAAAAATACCACCTCTTTAGTGGTATTTAAAAAAATGAAAATCACTCACAATTTGTACATAATTTGAAATCCAGGATAAATATTGTAAAAACTCATACCGAATATGAATATATATAAATCCCACTTTCACTTTCGTATCATTCCAAAGAAGTTATTCCTACCAAACAGCCCCTTAGTGTTATAGATGCATAAAGTTTTCGGTAAATCCTCAACTCATAATGTGACACATGTTTTTTTTTTTTTTGTCAAATCACTTTTCATATAATTTTAAAATAAATTATTTATTAATAATTTAATAAAAGTAAAAATATAAGTGAAAATTCACTGCATCCATGCACTGAAGAAATTTTTCAAATCTTGTCGGGGTTTTCAAAGTAGCGTTTTTATATTGAAGTCTACATGCACTGAATGTTTCTCAATTCACATTGCAACTGTAATTATAGAATGGGAATTCCCTCGTTATAATTACAATTAAGAAAATTTCATTTACAAAATAATAAATGGGAAAAATATTTCTGTATGTAGAAAGTATTTTTCTACTACATTCACATAAAACTAAATGGATCTGTAAAGAAAAAAGAGAGAAAAAAATTAATAATACCTACTCACTTTTATGTGAAGCTAGCATATAAATATTTTTTACAGTTAAATTAAAAATATTAAACCCATAATAAATATATATAAATAATAGGTTTATCATTTATCCTGTTATAGGAAATAAAAATATCTCTACCAATACTACAAGTTACTTTTTATTTGTAATAATAGTTCTCAATTGAATTCTTCGTACATCAAATTTTGTAGCTCTATCTCTCCGTTTTTCTTTTTAAAAAAATAATAATATTGTACTAAAATCTCTAATTAAAGTTTACCTTAATATAAATCTTCTCTCATCAAGATTTGCGTGTAAAGTTAATGTGGACTTTTATCCTTATAAAACCACATTGCAAAAATTGATATGTGAAGGATCAAATTAAAAGCATACGTATAAAAAAGGAGATATCTTCAATTTAAATTGAAGGATAAAGTTTCCAGAAAAAAAAAAGAAGGATACAAATATCTTCTATTCAAAATAAAGCATAAGAATATCTTATCTTCTACTTAAAATAAGGAATAAAGAACTTAAAAAATAAATAAGGAATTTCTATTTTTTTTCCCGATTTATATGAAGGAAGATGGTTGACCGATTGTGTGTAGAATAAAAAAAAAATAATAAAAATACGAGATACTATACTTAAATAGAATTTCTGTCCGCAGCATTTCCCTATGGGTAATATTTTTCTTATGTTGCATAAGAAAAAAATTATCTCCTATACTCACATTTTTTAAGTGGGTCTCACAATTTTTTTTTCTCCCACTTCCAACTTTTCTCTCTCTCCTATTGATTGTTTGAGTAGAAGAAATAATACTTTTATTATGCAATATAAACAAAAGTATTACCCTTTCCCTATTACCATAAATCCATAATAAAGTGTGATATGGCTTATGAGACAAAGTTTAGTTTCTTTTTCATTTTATTATTAAATCATACACAATTATAAGTTGGGAAAAACTAATATTACGTTATAGGAAAATTCTTAATCATGTGATAGAAACAAACAATTGAGGGGTCCACTATTTTTTAAATAAAAGAAATGTAAAAGAATTAATGGGCCCATTTTATGTTTGTGTAGTAAAATTTCTTATGTCATGTAAAAGGAGGAAAAGATTACCCTTATAAGTTTATAACCAACAAACCATGCCGCAATAGATTTATAAAAATTCATTGACATGTAAATTATTCATACAAACAAAGAGATCCACTCAAACGAGATGAATATACCCTGGAAGCATAGAGCTCAATAAACAAGAAACGCCTTTTCAATGGAACTTATAACAGACCATTATAACTTCCTCCCCATAATTTTCAATATGAAATATCTAACACTAAGAGACTCATCCCAGTTACTATCGAAATATCCATTATGACATGTAGTGAATGAGTAGAAACAAGTTTAGTTCTTCTTGGCAACCCCAAGCCTTTGACGGAAATCCTCTTCCATAAGAGGAAGGCCATCGCGCAACTTGACCTTTGGTTCCCAACCTAGCAATTCCTTTGCTTTTGTTATGTCTGGTTTTCTCTGACGAGGATCATCAGGAGTGTTCTCAACCATCTTTATCTCCACTGCTGGATTAATAAGCTGCAAAACCATATATAACGCATTAGCTAACTTCAATAGTTTCACCTAAGGATCCAATACTAATCCACACTATAAAAATAACATGTATTGTTTTTGATATTATGCATCGGTTCATTGATTACTTGACTAATCTAGTTCGAACAGGGTATAACCACACAGACAGCAAAACTCTATCTACCAAGTTTTAACATAGCTGTGTTTCTAGATATTTGAACTCGAAACCATAAGTTGAAACAACCCCTTACTAGTTGATCCATATGCTTGGTGGTATAACATTATTTCTTTTTGGTCATTATTTGGATTCGTACTCATGACTGTTGAGTTATAATCACTATTCCAACATCTTCGTGAAAAAATATAAGGATAAGGTTGCGTAGAAAGATTTTCATCGTCCCAACCCTCGTGAGTTGGGATTCATGAGTGTTTTTTTGTTGCCATTATTTTTTTAACTGCATATATCACATACACAATCCCTAACAAACTTTTATTCAGAGGTTAAGGTTAAAATGGAAACAAAAGTATAACCAGATTGACACAGGAGAGGGATGTGGGATTCTCAAAGACTTAAAATGGCTTACAACTAACCTCTTTAACATTCTCGGCAAGTTCAATCATTGTAAATTCACCTGGAAGAATAAAGTATCAACTCATATTAGTATTTGACAGAAAAATCAGTGCACAAAGGTCTTAGTTGTAATATAACCTGGGTTCCCAATGTTGATTGGACCAGTGTTTTCCCCTTCCATTAGACGGATAAGGCCATCAACCTTATAGATTTCAAAAGCATAACTGTAGTTAGATCACCTATAGTACGTGAATCAAGACAATAAATCACAAATGAGAAACATGTATTGTATATACCATGTCAGAGACATAGCAGAAACTTCGAGTTTGAGTTCCTGGAACTTGGACTGTTAAGGGTTCACCACTATAACACAAACGATTGTATGAGAAGTAAAAAATAAAGAGTCCAGCTTGAAATGATACAAAAAAAAAATTGAGATTAGTCAACTAAATTAAGGTATTTGACATAAATGTCCTAGGAAATAAAAAGCATGCTCATGAAGTACATAATTCATACAGTTATAATGCTTGAATTTCTCATTATTGCTGTCAGAATAAATTGTTATTTACTTTCTTACACAAGTGCACCAATGTTTTTTTGAGGGTTGAGATATTTAAAGCCACTCTAAATTATCAGCATGTCCATCATGCCTATAGCATTATAAAGTTTATGGATTTACCGAATTGCTTGAGCAATGAAGTTGCTGACAACACGCCCGTCATCAATATTCATGCGTGGTCCATATGTGTTAAAGATTCTTGCAATGCGTATTTCTGTGAAAAAAATGAAAAAAAACATCACACTGAATTAACAACAGGGCCAAATTTGTACTAGCCATGCCCTCAATCAATGAGAAGATATAACAAGGAAAAAAGATAAGGCATTACCTATTCCATGCTGCCTATGGTAATCAAACATCAAAGTTTCTGCCACACGCTTGCCCTCATCATAACAACTGCGAACTCCTGTGTGCACATATTTTTATGTTCAGGGAATATCCTCATGGATTTCATCAGAACATAATATTTGGTTTCGGTAATGAAATCTAATACAATATCACACACTAAACAAGGAATTAAGGAGTACCAACCTCACATCAAGAGGCCAAGACTTACTTGGAAAAAGAATGTTTCTTTCTATCCCTTCCTCCCTCCCTTTTGAGGGAAGTAAATTTTACCAGAGCATAATAAAAGTACAGATATGGCATATATTAAACTCAATGTTCATTCTCACAGGTTTCAAAATATATGAATGCCATGGATTTTTATCAACATATAATTCAAAGAAAACATATATTTACAGCTTTCAGCTCTGCATGTTAATCAATAAATTCATGTTCAAAAATGACAAACCACCTTGAAGTACCGTGGTTAAACATTGAGGTACATGTTTTAGTTCTATACAATTCAACAAACTCAGATAAATTAGAGTTAGCCCCATTATGATGCCATTGATACACAAGTTTGGATTGAGATATGTATGTACCGATAGGGTTAACATTGCCCCAATAGCTTTCTGGTTGAGGATGCACAAGAGGGTCCCCATATACTTCTGAAGTAGATGTAAGCAAAATCCTGTCAATTAAAACTATATTATGGTAAAACCAACAGATGGTAGCAGTTTAAATTATCAAATTAAAAAAAAAAAGAGCCCCAACCTTGCTCCCACACGCTTAGCAAGCCCAAGCATGTTCAGCGTTCCAATTACATTTGTCTTTATTGTCTGTAAAGTTATTCCTTTAACTGTTATATAATTTCTCAAGATTCACTAGACAGATATAACAATCCACCAATAAGTAATGACATGAAAGAAGGTCATAAACACAATTCAAACTACTAGGCATACAAACCATTCAAAACAGCAAAACAATATACATGAAATCCTCATGTGAAATCTGCACACATAAATTTGAGCAGGATTGGGGGAGATTCAAGCTACTTTTGTGTCTTTAGAGGTGAGCAAGGAATAAGCCATGTAAACAGTTTACAGGACCATGGTAAATGATACAAATACAAAAGCAGACTCTAAAAACCCCACCTTTACAGGATTGTATTTATAGAAAATCGGAGAAGCTGGGCATGCCAGATGATAGATTTGATCAACCTCGACCAACAATTGCTCCGTGACATCTGCAGAGGGGAAAAGAAAAGTAAATACATTTTAACTGAGTGTCTGGGGAAAAAAAAAACATAAAATTAAAAGACATCTGGAAATACAGAAAAAACTTAATGCACATGACAGCATCATCATTCATGTTGTGTGTGAACAATATCATAGGGCTAGCAGCTCTACGATGGTGGCTGAATAAGAAAATTTGACATATCTGTCGGTTCAATATCTTATTTAATAATACACAAGCTTCAGTTGCATCATTGCATGGTCCTTCATAGTCTTGAAGACCATTTATAATCCAGATTTAAGCCCATTACAAGGTGGGAAGAAAGGACATAAATTTTAACCTCAAATTACATCTTATATGGAACAAAGTCAGACTGTGGATGATTGCAGTCGAGAAATTAATAAATTTATACCATGACGAATCAGCTCAAATCTTGGATGACCAATCCATTTTCTAAGGTTGTCTTTAGATCCAGTGAAGAAGTTATCAACAACAATGACCTGATTAGACAAACATACTATCACATGTTGTACCAAAATTTTATCAAATTTGTTGAATCACTAATAAACTTGAAAACTATGAACAGAAAGATATCAACCATGCTAACCTCATTTTTTTCATTTTCCATCAATCTGTCAACTAGGTGAGAGCCAATAAATCCAGCTCCTCCAGTAACCAGAATTCTCATATTGGACTTTTGTAAGAAATGAAAACAATATTGGTAAACCCAGATTTCATGTAAAGAAAGAAAAAAAATGCTCATGTAAAAAGTGATATCAATGTTCCGGAAATCAGAGTTCTCAATCATGACATGTAAGATGATGTTATATGCACACATATCCCAAATGATCTCAACCATGTGCAAGAGAATAGGTAAAGTGAAATGTAGTAGTGAAAAAGGCAAATTATTTTAATTGACCATCAGACTACAGATGCTGAAAACTAAGCATTAAGTTTGCAATCATAAAATATATTTTGACAAAAGTAAGAATCGGATTAAAATATAAAATGCCAAAATCTAAAAGATCCAATCGGCACAATTGTCGACATTAAGAGATACTGAATTTAGGTACTCATGTTCCCAGCAGATATTAAAGTACAGAATTACGTTAAGATATTACACACACCCCCCAAAAAAAAACAATGATTTCATAAACTGTTTATAAACCACAATTGAATGTATAAATATATTATCACCAAGATTTTAGGCACATTAGAAGAAAAATAAAGATTCATTCGTAAAAGCAAAAGGGGGAATCTCACAAGCACAAGTAAGTTATCTGCAAATAAACGAATTTATATCTTAACAGGTCATGCTCAAATAGCATTATCAATAGTAGAAGTTAACATGTAACAAAGGCGAAAAACATGACAACAACAAAAGTGAATTAACAAGAACTCCGCATAACAGGATCCAGACAACAAAACAGGCACCAACCAGAATGACAAAATGGCACCAAAAAATGCCATGCGAGAGTTCACCTGAAAGAACTTGGAAAAACGCAAAGGAGATGGCAAGGGAGGTTGCTTTGTTGCTTTTTGATGGTCTCCATTAGAAGAATTCGTTGCCATTGTCAATTTCAAATCCTGAACCAATTTCCAAACAGTCAAAATTTCTTACAAATAATGAGTCCTTGTACACATAAATTAGGTGAGCTACAAAATTTTACAAATTCAAATAAAAATCCAAATAATAGTTATGGTTAGAAGAAGAGAAAGGGAGAGTGAGAGAGCTGAAAATGGACCTGGTCGTGAACTTAAAGCAAAGAAAGACGAATCCAGAAACCCAAATCACAGTTATAGTCCAAACCATGCATTATCAGAACACAATTTATAGAAAAAATGAAGATCCAGAACTTGAAATTTCTCCCACCAAACGCTAAATTATTATTATTATTTTTTTAAGTTACTTAATTCCATACATAAAAGAACTAATCAAAACGATAAAATAACAAAAAATCATTTTGGGATCCTTCAAACTCACGGAAACTTTAAGAACATCATGAAAGCTCCTAGGCAACGGCAACTACACCAAAAAGCAGGCATCATACCAAACTTTCAAAAACTCAAACACCCAAAAACTAAAAATTGAATCTTTTATTGGAATAGTTAAATACCTGTGGAATACAGAAAAAATGTGTATGCAGGAATTTAGTACAAGGGCTTTTCAAGATAATCAATTTTGAGGTCTAGGAATTGGGTGATTTTGAAAGATACGAGGAGGTGATTATAATTTATAACACTCAACAAGGTAAGGATAACAAAGCATTTAAGTCAAGGTTATGTAGTTATGTGCAGTGGCTGAGTAAACGGTGAACAAAATGCAACTGTTGATAAACATTTTTACGAACAATTTTATTTTTTCAATCTATTATTGGATAAGTTCGTTATCAGCAATGAATTTGGTTTGCGTAATGTCACATAACACTAAGTTCTATACAAATTTGGTTTTAATCAAATTCGCGATTTTCAAATTTTTATTTTAATTGGATGTTTATTATCCATCAGAAATGTGACACATCAACTAACCGGATAACGAACTTCGTTATGCCGGATTGGCAAATGAGACTGTTTGTATGTTGTTTAGGTAAAATAAATTAGTGAAGAGTAACACTTTGTTCACTGTTCCGTGGCTGAGTTGGATTACGTTGTTAGACTGAGATATACAAAACAGTATCTCACTCTCCTGAACTGAACCTCAATGAGCTGTCTGTATGTACTCAGCACAAGTATTATGTCACTGTTTTTTTGAACTGCCACGTCTAAGTGTTTTCCCCATTGAGATATGGTTTGGTGTAAATATTATTTCTTTTTATCCTTATTTGCACATGCAACTTGCGTAGAGTGCACGGGCAATCTGAGAGCCCAAGCTTCACGTGGTCGTTAATCGGAAGATTTGGATTTTGTGACCTCTATGGTTGAAATCTATCAAAGTAAGTTTAATGAAAATTATAACTTGTTTTACCATAATTAACTTTGAGATTTATTTTTGTCATTGAGAAAATGAAAAAAATGAGAAAATAAATTCTTCCTACACATATTATAAAGAGATTTGTTATTTTATTTTATTTTTTGTTAAATAGCAATTTGCTATGGAAATGGATTCAGTCACAACAAAGGGAGACAAATTTAAATTGTGAATTTTAAAAAAATGCGCAATTTTAATATATATCAGAATTTTAATATAAAATTTTCCCATTTTTTGGTATTGGAAATTTGTGAGGGAAACGGATCGGATTCTATCGCAAAAAAAGAGAGCCATTTTTAAATTTTGAAAATAAACAAAATTTTAATATACAGCATCCTATGTTTTTCTCTCTGCTAGGGCAAACGAGATGGGTTCCTCCAATGAAAGTCACGGCGGTCCAGCATCAACAACAACACAACCTGAATCAAACGATCTAATGAGGAAGAGTATCAAGCGTTCCAAAAACGGAGAGGAATTTTCTCCAGATTCATCTAACAGAGGTGCAAGTTTAGGCAACATCTCTGAACGTATTCCCTCTGGGAAAATGATGTCTTTCGCTGCAGCCCTTAGATCCAGCGACAATACTAAGGGTGAAGAAGACTCTTGGCAAGCCGATCTAACAGAGGAAGTGAGTGAACCTCTTGACCCGAGTCTAGGGGTAATCAATGAACAAGGGTTCCAGACCATTTACGGAGCAGATGGGTCAGTGAGAATAAGATGCACGGAGGAAGCTAAACAAAGACTTAGAAGCCCCTGGAAAAATGCAATCATAGTCAAACTTCTGGGCAAGAAGGTAGGAGTGATGTATATGAAGACCAAGCTTGCTAACCTATGGGCAAAAGCGGGTCCTCTAACTGTAGCCGACTTAGGAAATGATTTCTTCTCGGTGAAGTTCACAAGCGTTGAAGATCTGAACCTGGCTCTTACCGGCGGCCCATGGGTTTTGATGGGGCACTATCTGGCAATCAGGAAGTGGGAACCTTTTTTTGATCCATTCAAAGCCAACATTCATAGAATTGCTGCGTGGATTCGTCTTCCAGGTATTCCCCAAGAATTCTGTGTGATGTCTTTTCTGAAAATCATTGGTGATACTATTGGGAAAGTGTTAAAGGTTGATAGAAATACATCTACGGGTGATAGGGGGAAATTTGCGAGAGTCTGTGTTGAATTGGATTTATCCAAAACCCTGAGAGGAGAATATATTCTGGAGGACAGAATCTTTAAGGTGGAATACGAGAGTCTTTACTTAATTTGCGTAAAGTGTGGAAAGTATGGGCACAATAAAGAGCAATGCAATCAGAATGTGAACCCTGCTGAAGTGCAACCTAATCGGAGCACGAATGTGTCTGATACAGAAAAAAATTCAGAGAACCAGAGTGTGGGGCCCTGGATGGTTGTGCAGAAGAAGAAATTCCCGAAAAATTTCTCTCAAAAGATGAAGGATACAAAAGAAGAGCGAACTTTTGGAGCTGATATCTCTAATAATGGGAGTTCCTCTAACCAGAAAAAGGAGATAAGGAAGGATCCTGAAAATACAGAGCTGATTAGCTCAGTTTCGAAAACCCTTCTGGGGGAACAAAAGGAGAACAAGGGGGGCAGCTCCTCTCTGCTCAGTAGCCCAGCAGCTAATGTGAAGCTCCAGTCTGGGGAAAAAAAAGCCACAGGTAAAAACAGACATAAAACTAAAGGGAAAGACAAGATCAATTCCTTTGTGTTCACCACTGCATCTCCTCAAAGTGGGTCTAGCTCCAAACCAATAGAGCTCCCTTCATCCAATAAGACAACTTGGAAGAGCAAACCAAGGCAAGAATCTCCAGCCCATACTATCATCATTAATAGTAAGGCTCAATCCAATGTGGAAACTGAAATAGAGCTTTGTTCCAAGATAGCTGCCACTCAGTCAACAAACATTGAGGGTGGTCAGGATGTTGGTGAGCTATGTGAGACTGTTGCCATTCCTGCAGAGATGGAAATTTCCAATTCGGGCAGTGAGGAGACCTCGTGGAAAGCTGAACCTCCAGATAGAGCTTCAGAAGATGGGATGGAGATGGAGAATCCAAACAGGGAAGATGCCTCTGAGCATAGGACACAAAGTAACCAGGTACTTTGCAAACCTGGGACCAATTTAGTTATTTAATGAATTGCCTTGTATGGAATGTTAGGGGTGCTGCAAAAAAGTCCTTTAAGACATCCCTAAGAAATTTCATCAAAAAGTATAGGATTGGCATGGTTGCCATCCTAGAGCCTAGGATCAGTGGTGTAGCAGCCCTGAAGAAAATAAAACAACTTGGTTTCAACCAGTATGTTCTAGTAGATGCTATTGGTTTTTCTGGTGGTATTTGGATTCTTTGGAAAGAAGAAAGGTTCAATATATCTGTCATAGAGAAATCTAATCAATTCATTCACTTGTCTTGTTCTGTTAATCATGGTCCTTCCTTTCATCTCACTGTGGTTTATGCCAATCCTAGAGAGGAAGTCCGTGATGAGCTTTGGACGGATCTGAGAAGAATCAGTGGTAGCATGACGGGACCCTGGGCTATGATGGGGGATTTCAATGAGATAGCTTCCTCAAAAGAGAAAAGAGGGGGAGCCCCTGTGAATATTGCTAGATGTCAGAAGTTTTCCTACTTGTTAAATGACTGCCATATGCTGGATCTGGGTTGTAGAGGCTCTAAATTCACTTGGAGGGGACCCAAATGGCTTCATCTTGATAGAGTCTTCAAGAGACTTGACAGAATTTGTTCAAATGCAGCTTGGAGAACCACTTTTGGAGATGCGGATGTTAGAGCTTTACCAAGACTAAACTCAGATCATAATCCTCTTCTTCTTTCTCTTTTCCCCAATGAGAACCAGTGGAAAGAGAGACCTTTCAGATTCCTGGTAGCTTGGCAGAGTCATAGCACTTTTGTTCACTTTCTCAAGTTTATCTGGAACCACCATACCAAGATTGTCACTTGCCTGGAAAACCTAATTGATCCGCTTAAATCTTGGAATAAAAGAGTTTTTGGTTGTATCCAAGTTAGGAAGGATTACCTTTTAAAAAGAATCCAAGAGACCCAGATTAACCACACCAACCAGCATGATATTGCCCAATCTGATCTTGATTTTGCTCTTCAGGATGAGTTGAATAGAGTTTTAGAACAAGAAGAAGCTCTTTGGTTTCAAAAGGCTAGATGCAAATGGATTGAGGATGGGGATCGTAACACAAGATTCTATCATACAACTACCATAATTAGAAGAGCCAGAAACAAAATTTTAGAGCTCAAGAATGATGAGGGTCATATGGTTAGAGAAGAAGACAGCCTGAACAAGATTATTCATGATTTCTTCACTAATCTTTTTACTGAAGAAGATCACTCCAGACCTTGGGAAGTCACCAATACTTGCTGGCCTGCATTAGAGGAGACTGAGTTGACAACCTTGAAGGATCCTATCTCGGAATTGAGTATCAAGGAAGCTTTCTTCTCCATGAATGCTCTCAAAGCTCCTGGTCCAGATGGCTTCCCAGCTTTTTTCTTCCAAAAAAACTGGGATATTATGAAAAAGCAAGTGGTTGATTGTGTGCATCAGATTTGGGAGAAGCCGGATGAGGTGAAGGATCTAAATAAAACCTTTCTGGTTCTCATTCCAAAACTGGAAAAACCAGAAAAGATTAACCAATTTCGCCCGATTGCTTTGTGTTCTGTTCTTTATAAAGGTATCAGCAAGATTATAGTGAGCAAGCTGAAACCCCTTCTCAACAAATTGATTTCTCCTCAACAAGTCAGTTTCGTTCCTAAAAGACAAATCCAGGACAATATTATCATTGCTCAAGAGATGGTTCACTCTATGAATAGAATGAAGGGGAAAAGGGGATTCTTCACAATCAAAATCGACTTAGAGAAAGCCTATGATAGGATGTCTTGGAATTTTATATATAAAGTGTTGTCTGAGATAAACATCCCAGAATCTCTGGTGAATATCATAATGCAGTGCATCACTTCAGCTGAGCTTGAAATCCTCTGGAATGGTTCCAAGGCTGGTAGCATCCTTCCGAGTAGAGGTTTGAGGCAAGGAGATCCAATATCTCCCTACATTTTCGTGCTTTGTATGGAAAAACTGACACACTTGATTTCTGATGCAATTGCAAAGAAAGAGTGGAAGCCAATGGCAGCTGGTAGAGGTGGACCATCCATATCTCATCTCCTCTTCGCTGACGATTTGTTACTCTTTGGAGAAGCCAAAATTGACCAAATCAAGACAGTAATGGAGTGCCTCACAAAGTTTGGGATCATGTCTGGTCAGAAGGTGAGTTACCCAAAATCTAATATCTTCTTCTCCAAAAATGTTCCAATTGATGTTGCTAATGAGATAGTGAAGATTAGTGGTTTTGCTCAAACAAAAAACTTGGGCAGATACCTGGGATACAGAATGAAACATGGCCGGACTAGTAAACTTCACTATGGAGAGATCATGGATAGGGTTAACAATAGGCTCAATGGTTGGAAAAATCAGTGTCTATCTATGGCAGGTAGAGTGACTCTAGCAAAATCGGTCATCTCCACTATCCCTATGTTCCACATGCAAAACAGCTTATTACCTGTGGGTATTTGTGAAGAAATTGAAAAGAAGCAAAGGAATTTCATTTGGGGAGATACTGAGGTTCATAGGAAGCATCATGCAATCGGTTGGGAACACCTTCAACTCCCTAAAAACCAGGGTGGGTTAGGTATTCTCAATCTCCGCATCCAGAATGAAGCTTTCATCCAAAAGTGTGCTTGGAATATGGTTCAGTCTCCATCTCAGCTTTGGGTCCAAGTCTTGCTATCCAAATATGGCAGGAGAAAAGATATGCTAAAAGAGGTAGTTAGTAAACCTTATGATTCTCACTTGTGGAAAAGCATTTGTAAGGTCTGGCCTCAAATGATAAGCAATACTTCTTGGCAAATAGGTAATGGCAAGAAGATTGATTTTTGGAAAGACAATTGGACTGGTCTCAGCCCAAACCTCCTTGCTCATACTCATACCCTTCCTTCTCAAGAGGTCTTGGATTTAAAGATTAGCAACAGTATTTTCCTTTCTGAAGGAGGCTGGAATGGGCATTATCTTGTGAACCATTTTGACCTTAATGTGGTGAACAAAATTCTTGCCATTCCTCATCCAGATGATGAAGCCGAGGAGGATAGCATAGCTTGGACTAACTGGAACCCTGGGCATTCCATAGTTAAGCTGGCATACAATAACTTGTTAGATTCTAGCAATCCTTCCCCCATTGACTGTTGGGACCGTATTTGGAAGTGGAAAGGCAAGGAAAGAGTCAAAATGCTTATCTGGAAAATGCTTCATGATAGAATGCTAACAAGAGAGTCAATATCAAAGTGGAGTGGTAGTTCCAATAAGTGCCCTTTCTTCCCTGAAGTGATTGAAGATTGCCTTCATGTGTTTAGAGATTGTTGGAAGGCAAGAAAGTGCTGGCTGTTGCCCATGTTGCACCCTCTTCCACCGAGTTTCCTCACTGTGATTTCTTTTAGGGAGTGGATGATTCTGAATCTCACTTCAAACAACAGCAACCTCAAGGATTGGAGAGACTCTTTCTTTACCACTTGCTACTTTTTGTGGTTATGGAGGAATAAGGAAATTCACGAAGAAGGTTTCCAGCGTCCTGAGGATCCTTCAAAGGCTATCGCTGTAGAAATTGAGGAAAATAGGTTCTGTTTGGCTAAGTTTAAAAAAACATTTTCAGGAACTTCTCACTCTCAACTTCCTACATCGTGGATTAGGCCTGCGGAGGACTTTCTGAAATTAAATGTGGATGGGGCTGTGCAAGGTAATCGGGCAGCTTGTGGTGGTCTCTTGAGGGATAGGAATGGATTATGGTGTGGCGGTTTCTCAGCCTTCATTGGCTCTTGCATTCCTCTGCATGCTGAACTTTGGGCTCTCCTATATGGACTTGATTTCGCCTGGAAGCATGGCTGGAGGAAACTAGTGTTGGAAACTGATTCTTCTCAAGCGTTTTGCCTTCTTACCAATCATGGTAATGATACTCGAAAGCTGCCATTGGTAGCTAAGATTCGAGTCTTTTTAATGAAAGAGTGGACTATCTTATTGAATAAAATTCCTAGGAGTAGCAACACCTGTGCGGATTGGATTGCGAAGAAGGCTTTGGATGATTCCTTTGGGCTCAAATCAATCTCCTCCCCTCACAGCGATCTATTAAATCTTCTTGCTGCTGATCTTTTGGATTCGGGTCTGAATAAGGTGGCTGCTAGGAGAAATACAGGATGATGCTTGTTCCTGGCTTTCTGCTAGTGTTTGATGTTTTGTTTTCTGCTGTTTCTTGTTCTGTTTTTTTCCTTCCTTCTTGTTTGCTTTTCTTTTATTTTGTGGGGGCATTGCCCCTTGCTGTAACCAAAAAAAAATTTAAAATAGGCATCACCAACACTAAAAGCATTAAGATATTTTTAAAGGGGGAAAACTATATTTATAAATTTTTAGAAACTATACTATTATGTCTTACTTGTAAGACATTCTTGAGTGAAGTCTTACCGGTCAGACATAATGTAGCTTGAAAGTTTGTAAAAAAAAAAAGTTTCTCAATATAACCGTTCTCATTTTTAAATGGCAAAAAGTTATATGTTTAAGTTTAATGAGAATGTTATATTTACAAACTCTTATAAATTACATTATATTTGACCGATCATACACTCTTGAGTAGAATATTATCGGTCACATATAATATATTTTATAAGTTTATAAAAAAAAATTTATAAACAAATCGTTTTGCTAATAAATATGGAATCTAATAGATATGGTGATTGTTCTTGTTTCGAAGCAAATTCTAGTTGAAGACGCAGCACGTGAAGCACATTTGTTTATTATTCACAAACAACAAAAGAAGATAATCTAGTCACTTATCCATCATCATGCTAAAATGTCGTTATTGTTTTCCCACCGAAGTCCTCTCTTTCCCTTACCCTTATCTCTCCCTGGATGTGGGCCCACTGCAACAACGTTGGTGATCCAACCCACAGATATATCCCCGCCTTTTTTTTTTACGTTAATTTGAACCAACCCACAAGATTTATTTATTTTACTAATGAGATTAATTCATTTGGTAACGTAGAACGCCAAGGCCGAGTTGTTTGTCTAAGAATCAAACATACAACTAGAGTTTGTTCTTTGTGCATAATCTGCTTACCCGCTATGCCGCTCCTGAATCCTGACTACAAAAGTTGTATCCAAATTTGAACCCCGTTCTTTTGCAGTTCTCAAACTCATAACGCTATTCAAGCCAAGTCAAGATTGCTAGAGTTAGAGCTTTATATATTTTAATCAAAAGCAAACTAACTAAAAAAATGTCAAAAAACAAAGAAAGATAACAGCCCCCTTGACTTTTCTCCACGTACATTTCTTCACGAGTCTTACAATATCCAAACCTTGAACGCAATTACTTTCCGCCTTCAATACGCGGTTTTTAAGCCGAAAAGTACACAGTTAGAGACAAACAATCAGATTGAGATCAAATTTGGCTTATACAGGAGCCACAACTTGGAAAATCCAAGAGATTGTGATCTAACCACTTGCACATGATGTGAAGATCTTAAAATAATTCCTTATGCCAACAGAAAGATATATGGGGCCATTTTGGATATAAATGTATTCTGATATGATATGCCACTAAAACATTGCAAACAACATACTATGTGCTAATTCAAGCGAGGATAAAAATATAATATACAATTATGATGATTAGACCAAATGATGGTAGCTCATGTGAAGGTGAGAGCATATGTTCGATTATTCACAATATCATTTTTGGGAGGGGATTAAAGTCTTCATCTCGGATTCGCCCTGAATCGGACTACTCGCAAAGTGATAAACAGGTTAAAATATTTATAAAAAAAAATTACTATGATTAGCAAGCTAGCCAATCACTGATTAGTGATTAGTTGTGAATCTAAATATTGGAAAGTAGCATCACTGTGCAACAAAATGTAACCTATCATACAATGGAGTGCAAAAAATAATAATCCTATTTCAACAAAAATTAAAAAAAAAGGAGATCCTAGGACTCCCATAAACTAAAACAATCAACTAAATGATTGCTATCATTCTGATTAGAGTTCATAGGGTCTTCTCAAATTAGAAATCAACATCAAAACGAAGAATTTCCTTTTCTACTACTTCCTGTTATTTTTTTTTTCTTTCTTGGCTTTTGTTTTAGAACCTCTATTTGTTGCACCGCAAGAGTTCACCGTCGGTTGCGTTGATACTTCACCCAAAGGGAGGATGGAAAGGGAAAGAAAATCCTTTACCTGAACTCTTTCCTGTGGGCAAGTACGGATAAGGCAACTGGGCTAATCCTTTTCATTTGGGACCCAAAAGATGGGACATATATAAATGCTCCTTGGGGCTCATCCTTTTCATGGGGACCCAAAACATGGCACATAAATTATAATACCTTGGAATCGAAAGCATACTTTTCAATTTTCAACTTTCTTATTAGGAAGCTTCCCAATTCCTTCCTGTGCTCGTGTGGTTCCCGCGGGAACAGTGTTACGAGACTTTTTGTGCCTTGTGCTCTTCATTAATTAATTAATAATTATTTTATCCCTTATCCAAAATTATCTACCAATTTACCATTCTTTAATCGATTAACTTAAAGATTTAATCGATTAAATGATCAAATCTGTCAAAAAATGGTTGACTTGAAAATTTAATCGATTAGATCTTCAAGTTAATCGATTAAATCTCGCTCTTAATTGATTTAATCGATTAAATCTCTCTCCAAAAATGTTGACCTTTGTTGCTTGTTGAGAGATTTAATCGATTAACTTAAAGATTTAATCGATTAAATCTTCAAGTCAACTAATTTTGCCAGTTTTGACCATTTAATCGATTAAATCTTCAAGTTAATCGATTAAAGAGGAGCATATTGATAGATGGTTTTGAATAAGGGACAAAATGATTATTAATTATTTAATGAAAGGTAAAAGGGTCAAATAGCCGTGTTACGATGTATGAACAAAATAAAATAAATGAAGTTATATTTGTATTTATGTTTAATTTTGAACATATCAAGATCATTAGTTAAAATGTTAAAATTATAGAAGAACCTTATTCTTCATGTATAATATAAGAAAGAAAATTGCCACGCGGCAAATCCTGCTGCGTGAAAAGTGGGATTGAATGAACCCATCTTGATTAGAAAGCCAATTACAAAAGCTTCATTAAGTGGAGGATCCATATGCTTGGAATCTATCTACAACCGGCGACAACAAAGACAAAGATAGAAACCCTCAATCTTACCACAACCCTCACGAATATTCTAATTACTAAGCAATCAGTCACTAATTTATTATGGGTTTTATATTTATCATGTTAAATAAGAATTGAAATCTTGTAGAAATAAAAAACATGTGGGACCCATGTGTTAGAAAAAATTTAGATGTAAGATCCATGTCAGCACGGAAATCGAAGGGTGTGTACGAAAGTTTGAATTCTCGTGTTAAATGAAAAATATAAAACCCATTTATAATACAGTTTCATACTCCAATAAAAGCCATACACTAAATCCAACCCTTGTGAACTTCCCTATATATAATCACCCTATGCAACCACCCACAAGAACCTCCCAACTCATAAAAAATGTATGCTTCAACTTCATTTACTTCACCACTCCTCCTTGACCTTCTTAAGGACTTCCACTCAAGAAGGTTACTCTTTCATTCCCCACTTTACCAATCATCCAACTCAGCCAACCCCCCAGCTTCCACAAACACCCATGATTCAACAGAATCATATCTTGGAGATGGTAATTTTGATGCAAATGTTGTTATGGTACTCTCAGTCCTATTGTGTGCTCTTATTTGCTCACTTGGTTTGAACTCCATCATAAGGTGTGCATTAAGATGTTCAAATTTAGTTGTTAGTGACTCAGGGAACAACCCTCCAGCTAGAGTGGTCAACACAGGAATCAAGAAGAAAGCTCTCAAGACTTTCCCCACAGTAAACTACTCTGCTGAACTAAACATTCCGAGTTTGGATTCAGAGTGTGTGATATGCCTCTCTGAGTTCACTATTGGTGAAAGGGTGCGCATTTTGCCAAAGTGCAACCATGGTTTCCATGTTCGTTGCATTGACAAATGGCTAAGTTCACACTCTTCTTGCCCCAAGTGCAGACAGTGCCTTATTGAGACTTGTCAAAAGATTGTTGGGTGCAGCCAAGCTAGTACATCACAACCACCTGTGTTGCCAGTAACAGAAACCATTGTAACCGTAAGCATAGCACCACTGGAGCAAGAAGGTTTGGTGCGTAATTACAGGGAAGTTCGCTAATTCAGTACTCCTTCCTATGTGCCTCGATTTTGTACTAGAATTAATGCCTTCAGTTCTGGTTATTGGTTCAGACACAATCAATCATACTCTATATAGTGGTTATTTCCTTATTGGTGAGTGTGTGTAAAGTAGAAACTCCTAGAAGTTGTTTTAGTTTTACCCCCTTCCCCCCAACAAAATGTACAAAACTGGTTCAAATTGTAATTGCATTCTTTTCAATAATATTGTAAAGCACTTACTTTAATTTAACAGGTCTCAACAAATCAGGTTAATTAGATGGCTTACGCAACTAAGTTAAGATGCTGATTGGGCAATCACTATAGCAATTCCAACTCTTTTAAGTGAATCAACTTAAGTTTATTAGTATTTTCTTCTTTTATGTCTTCTTATGATGGGTCACCACAATGGGTGTGTGACTAATACCCCATATAATGGTGTGGCTAAATGTTGTTAGTAAGATTCAAACCCTTACATTATGAGTAAATTTGCTCATTTGAGACTCGCTTCAACAAATGACTCATTACACGTGATTATGTTAATCGGTTTATTATTTTTCATATTATAGGAGATAAATTTATCTTATATACACACATAAAAATATGTGGGGACTCATATTTTTTTTCTCTCTCTTTTCTTCACATGCGTCCTATACCCTTTTATGTGCGTACGATATAAATTTTATCTTTTACAATATGATAAACATTAATCTCTAAGTTAATTAGTGCTTTTTAATGCAAGGAAGAGATGCATTATATTTTGGGACAAGTAGTTATTCTCATATTTGACGGTGTAAGAATATAAAATCTTACATATATTTTAGGTCACTTATCTATTTATATTTAATAGCTCAAATAATTAAAAAAAAATTAAAAAATGGGATCAATAGTCAAAATTGAGAATATATATATATATATAAGTATATAATAATTGTGACACATTTTTTTATTTTGTTTATGCAAAACTTCAAGCGTCCTATTATTTAGGGAAAAGTTCACCAATGTCCCTATGGTTTATTCCAGAATCACTTATGCCCCTGTGATTTTTTTCTTATCACATATGCCCCAGTTATTTGTAAAAAGATATGTTTTTTATCACATATGCCCCTATGATTTCTAACTTTTTACAAAGCACAGGCAGGGGCATATGTGATAGAAAAAAATCACAGGGACATAGATGATTTTGAAGCAAACCACAAAACTTTTCCCTATTATTTATTAAATTAAGTACTTTGAAGGCAAATGATTTCTTGGAATCAAGGTCATGCATGACTACAAATTGTAGGATAAATATTTCAAAATTTTAATACCATGCAACTCAAACAAGTTAAAATATCACAAGAAAAATATGATTGGTGGTATCGCTGCTCCTATCTAGTGCCATGTGAATAATGTCCCTATTCCACCCTTGATTGCTAACTAGGCACCATAATAAATTAAAAGAAAAAAAATAAAATTTCAAAGTGGAGTACTTTATCCAGTCAATGGAGCATATAATGAATGGAAGCTGAGGCTGAAAACCACTTAACACTTTCAAATCAAATAAGTGTACTAAAAGGGAAACGTTGTAGCATAGCAGCTCACAAAGAGTCTCATTGCTAACACTGACTAACCACACTATCCCGGAAGGTTGAAATTTGATTTGCCGAAGCTCAACGCATTAAATATGCTCTATTAATTTGCAACATAATATGGTAAATGTGTTTGTGTGGGACACTGATTGGGTCAGCAGAGCATTAACGGTAAAGCAAAAATTGTGAGCATATTATTGTACCAACTGCAAGAGCAAATCAGAGGAAAAGAAAACCACGAAAGCTAGATAGCAATACAAATACATACATAATAAAAGAAAGATGTCCAAAGCAAGTCCAAATTAAACTCACCAATAGTGGATTAATTTCCTTTTTGCATGATCCCAAGCCTTCTGCAATAGAGCCTTGTATTAAGGACTAGCTTAGTTAATACCAGATAAAGGAAAAATGTTATCGTAGATTATATTAGCAACTAAAAATCAGGGGTGGGAAAAAATATCGACAGATTGGATTCGTGTCGCATTATGGTCTGACTAGCAGGTAAAATCATTTAATTCGAACATGACACAGTTATTTACAAGTCGCTACTTGTTTGGATCATCTTTTTTTAGTTAGAAGCTACTTAAGCGTAAGTTAGGCCAAATAGGTTTTGGAAATTTTATAATAAAAAGTTCTTTTTTTATAATGAAGATAAAAGCTGAAAATTAAGAGCTATTAGGAGGAGTTTTTTTTAACCTCTTATCTGTTTTTCTTGAATTATTTTTTTTTTTTTAAATGAAGAGTTATAAAGATAGAGAGAGAAATATTCTATTGAAACATGTGCTTTTAAGTAATTTAGAAGCTAATTTTTTTATGAAATTACCAAACAATTTTTAGCTTCTATTTGTAAGCTCTTTTTTTAGTTTCAACTTATAAGTAGTCTAACTTAAAAATAAAATGATCCGAACAGGCTCAAACTAATAAGTGATGGGTCTTCAAAATTTTATATTATAAATCTCTCTAAGATACTCTCACATGCAAGAGTTCTTTGGACTTAAAATGAGGGTATTGGCAAAGGCCCATTTTTTTTTTCTTTTTATATTTGTTATTCTACCTTATGTTGACTTAATTCCACTAGAAAGTGTGGGCGTTGAGGATTGAATTTGTGACCCCGTAGACACCTTATGAGACAATTATCTTACCTAAAAGGTTAAGTGGGTAAGTATTGGGCCTTGAATAATTTTACACTATGACAAAATATGAATAAATAACATGAGTCGATCAAATGAACCACAACCAATTGTACCAAAATCATCAAATTTCCATTTTTTTTTATTTTTTTATTTTTTTTTTTGGACATAAATTAAACGGGTCAAGTAGGTTATCCTATGACAGGATACGGTAATAATTCATGTCCTTTTTTCAAAACCAGACACGAGCCGTTTTGGCTCAGAATGTACACAAGCATATTGACGTTTCGTGTCATGGATCCGCCCATAAATCATATATCATGACACATCTTACCACCACTACTAAAAACAAACCAAAAAGGGAAAGCATATAATGAATAATGGCTTCGACTTTTGCGGGTAAAATGAAAAATGAATCCTCATCATTCAACTTATCACTTATCCTATAGGTGAGATAGGGTGAAGTAATGGCGGCTGGAAGTAGCTTATGCTGAGCCTTTTATAACTGAATGGATGTATAATGAAATAAAAATTTCGTACCACAATCTCTTTTACATTTATCCTTTTTCACTTTTACGTGTGAAAATCATAATCAGTTAATCAAAATATAAAGTTCTGGTTAAAATATGGTGATATAGCATAGGTAGATATATAAAATTACAATTATTAAAAAGATAAGACCAATGCAGTAGCCAAGCCACGGCAGCCATGCAGATGTAATATGGATAAGGATTATTGTTCTTTACAGGTCACTTTTGATCTGTTGTACGCAGATTGACACAATCTACGCAGTAGCACGTAAAAAAGGTAACCTATGATACAAAAGAATAGAGTAGAACCGATTCTTCAATGAAAAAGGAAATTTAAGGGGGGAAAATGTATAAATAGACTTGAAAAAGCAAGTGGAATAGGATCCACGCCATAAGTGGCACACAATAATATAGTCAAATTATTGATGCAGTGAGATTCACAATAACCTATTGCCTCTAATTAGGCTTAACATGTGTCTCTACATTGGTTGTATATGCAACTAATGTGGTCTTTATAAAGCCTTAGGCCCTCCCACCCTTTGAGCTAACTTTTGCGGTGGTGGATCACAAGATTCTTTACATCTTCTATGCATTATTTATTTTGGCTAACATGAAAATTAATCAATCCAGCATCTTGGATCCTGAAAAGCAGAATTTACCTTAGATACGGTCTATAAAAAAAAAATTATTTGAAATCGAATTTAGTTGTTGAATCAATGACATATATTCTGTTAGCAGCAGTAAATCTTCATAGATGTTGGGACGGCGTCCTTAATCGGCGCGGAAGCTATTATAGCTCGTCAAGTGAAGTATATATTCGGCAGTTTGAGGAGTGAAAATCATGAAACCTAGTACTGAAATTCTTCCCATATGATAATAGTAGAACTACACTAGACAAGCTTCTCTAGTAACACTAGAGGTTCTCTCTCAGTCTTCACCAATAAGAATGGTTTACAATAATCTTTTTTTAAAAAGTCACTCTCTCAAACTTAGAGGATTTTCTAACTAGATCTTTCTCTCAAATCTTTTACAAAGAGTTTTCATTTCGTTATATGGGTGAAACTCATGACCTCCATCTACAATTTTCTTCAATTATGAGTTACCTAGAATTTATTGGAGTGGTTATTCAGGTATTAACTCATGCACCAATAAATTCAGCGGGAATGTATCTTCTGGTGTGCTAGTTAATTTGACCATGTCATGTAAGAGAATTCTAACATTCACGAACAAATCAACGGTGATAGGGAATTAGAGAAAAAAAATATTAAAATAAGGAGTGAAAATATCATTATCGTTGATTCATTGGTTTACCCATAAATAGTTATAATTCTCCCGTATAACATGTCATGTTAACTAAGCATCAATTTCTAAATATTTTTTCTTTTCTATTTCTTCCAAAAAAAAAAAAAAAAAACTCCCAAATATTAAAGAGGAATACACCCAACAATAGATTCAGCTTGGTCTGACTTAATAGAAAATCTGGTTGATTCTAAATTTGGGCTTCTATTCCATTATTATGGAAACTAAAGTTAATAAAAAAATAATAATAATTGCATGAGTTTGAGGTCTTTGAATGATTTGAATCTTACGTCCACCATTTAAAAAAGACAATAAACTCAAGTGTCATTTAATGGCTCGTAGAATAATAGGATCTAATGTTTATGTTTTCATGTAAAAAAAAATTTCTATCACACTTACATAAAAGTAAGTGGATTTTATTAATTTTTTTTTTTTATAATAGAACTTACGCACTTTTATATTTTTTTTCTCTTTTTTCTTTTTATAATAAGACTTATTTATTTTTACGTGAGTGTGACAGAGAAATTTTTACCGCATAGAAATATTTTTCGGATAATAATATGTGAGAAAGATATAACAGTAAATGCGTGCAAGCAGTGGTGGATCCAAAATTTTTTATTTATGTGTCTACACATTGGTGTTGAATTTTTTTTAAAATTTTTTTAAATGCATTAAAAAACAAAAAAAATATAAACAATAAAAAAAATTTCAACTTAACATAAAATATAATAATCAAGAGTCAACTAAGCTATCATAATTCAAGCAACGATTATTTGTTCAGATTTTTATTTGTACAGTGATGCAAAATAATCTTGTCCTATTTTTTATTATTATTATTATTTTAATATTAAATATAATTATATATCACAAGTGAGGATAAAAAATTTTACATTACGAGTTGTACAACATTTCATAGAAACTCCAATAAGTTTCAATATTTTTGGTTGTAAAGCCAACTTCAAACCTAAAAAGTGCATGGCTAGACATTTCCAACACCACACTAGCCAACAACCAAACATGCACTCCTTACTTTTTCATGTGTCCTTAACACTAATTTTAACCTTGGCATATTTTATATTATGAGTTGTTCAACCACTCCTTAATCCTTTACAAAAAAATTCCTCCCAAAAAACTTGTGTCTACAAGTGCCCACACTTGCGATGGTGTTGGCCCGCCATTGCGTGCAAGTATCACCACGCAAACTTTAAATATGGTCATTGTCTGTTTTTCAAAAAAATGTAGTTGAAAGTCATTAATTTTTTTTTTCCATGAAATATTTGGATTCTTCAGT
Organism: Gastrolobium villosum; assembly: GCA_032173675.1. Lineage (NCBI taxonomy): Eukaryota > Viridiplantae > Streptophyta > Magnoliopsida > Fabales > Fabaceae > Gastrolobium > Gastrolobium villosum. The sequence continues at coordinate 139,214 of JAVKPL010000519.1, forward strand.
CGATAAATTGAATATCTGATAGACGTGTCTTTTGGTTGCCCTAATGGATTTTGGATTTAATGTAATGTGAAATGTTATATTTATAAAAAATTTGTTTATAAATTTTTACAAACTCAACTATATATTCTTGAAAAAAGACTCTATTAGGGAGCGTTTCCAAGAATATATATATATATATATATATATATATATATATATATAATTAATGTAATTTGTAAAAATTTGAAAATATATCCTATACCATTTTTTTTATATGAGAAATTGCGGGATACAACCAACATGATTCAAGGAACTGCACTTATATTATATATATATATATATATATATATATATATATATATATATATATAAAATACAAAATTTAATATACAAAAACGGACAAAATTCACACACGCTGTCATCGTCTTTCTTCCTTCTCTAAACCTAAGTCCCTAAGCTTTTCACATCGCTGCCATTTTTATATTATTAGGTTGTACTGGCTTTGTTTGGTTCAAATATCTTGTCCACTTGATAACAAGTGGTTCTGATTGTTTCTCGATGTTCGTGCAAATTTGTTGTGAAGAAGATCTGAAACTAGATCATTTTGCTTTTACTTCTCATTCTATAACCCTTTTTCTATTTTACTTTTTTTATAAACAATTCTGTAAGACAATTGTATTGTTTAAGCTGATGGAAGCCATATAGCGGGTGCATTAATACTACAGGTTCATTTAAATAGCCTAAAAACGAGCCAACCCACGAGCCATATTTTTAAGTCAATCCGCGAGCCAACCTAACCCGGCTCGGGACGGGTCGAGTTGGATTTTCTAACTCAATTTTTCTTAGCCACCCCTAAACCGACTCATTTTTTTTCCGGGTTTTGGCCCTTATAATTTTTTTCTTATGTATAAATCTATATAATTTTATATATTAATGTGCAAGGACGAATCACTCATGAAAAATAAAAACTATCAATGAATGGTAATTACAGAGACCAAAACATAAATGATGAACAATATAAGTGTTGGGTCAAGTCGGACTATCAAGTCGATTGCGGAAGCGAAAAAAAAATGCAAGAGAAGAGAGAAGGAGAAGAACACGGTCAATTTGTTTAACTTGGGAAAACCTTCTGCAATGTGAAGAAGTAAAAATCCACGAAACACTAGTCCAGAATCAAACTTACATTATAAGAATAATGGGTTACAACAATCAAACATCCATAGTCTTTCACTAGAGGTACAATCAAACTTCACCTACAATATTGGTAATATCAAACTTCCCTAAAAAAGTCTCACTCAAACTTTTCTTTAGAGGTATTCAAATTCTTTTTTTCATATCTCTAAACCTCACACACTACAAGTTCATATAGGGAAGGGAGATGATTATAGACATTGAACCACTCAAAGGATGTGTCCCTTGAGCCTTGAACCTTCATTTATGGAGAGACATTGAACCACTCAAGGGTTATGACTCTTGAGCCTTGCACCGAAAATGGAGAGTTCCAACCTCTTCGGACTTGAGCCAAGCATTGAAGAATGAACAACTCCCAACAAATATCCCTCTTCCGACTTCAATGTGCCGGGACCAACATCAGTCCGACACCTTCACAACAATCTTCGAATTTTCTTGTTGGTACCAATTTTGTCATCATATCGAACCAATTCAGGTCAGTGTGCGCTTTGCCAAGTGCGAGTTGTCCATCCTCCACCACATCCCTGATCCAGTGATACCTCATGTCAATGTGCTTAGTGCGAGAGTGATAGGTCGAGTTCTTCACAAGATAAGTTGTGCTTTGTTTGTCACACTTCAGCACGTACATCTCCTTATCATGGCCTAGTTTAGAGAGAAACTTCTTCATCCATAACATTTCTTTACAAGCCTCAGTCACGGCTACGTATTCGGCCTCGGTTGTCGAAAGTGCCATATACTTCTACAATTTTGATTTCCAGGAGATAGCTCCTCCTACAAAGGTCATCAAATATCCAGTGATCGACTTCCTCAAGTCAGAATCTCCTCCTAAATCAGCATCTGAGTAACCTTGTAGATAAGCTTTGCCTTATCCAAATCGGAGGCATAAATTAGTTGTACCTCGGAGGTACTTAAAGATCCACTTCACTGCTTCCCATTGTTCTTTGCCAGGATTTGACAGATACCGACTCATCATTCCAACAGCATATGCCAAGTCCATTCTAGTGCAAACCATTGCATACATCAAGCTTCCGACGACAGACTGGTATGGAATCTTTAACATCTCATCTTTATCTTCATCAGATCTCGGACATTGCTTCTTGCTCAGCTTTATGTGTCCGGATAAGAGGGTACTCACTGTTTTGGCTTTGTCCATGCTGAATCTCTTCAAAATCTTCTCAATGTATTTTCTTGACTTAGCCACAGTAGCTTCTTTTGTCTATCTCGAATAATCTCGATTCGGAGTATCTACTTTGCAGGGCTGAGGTCCTTCAATGCGAAGGATGAGCTCAACGCCTTCTTCAGGGCGGCTATCCTCGATTTGTTCTTCCCTACAATAAGCATATCGTCAACATATAACAACAAAATCAGAAATTTTTTGACCTCATACCTCTTCACAAATACGCAGTGGTCGGCCTCGGTCTTCACAAACTTGTAATCAGTCATAAAAGATTCAAATTTCTCGTACCACTGCCGAGATGCTTGCTTTAAGCCATAGAGACTCTTCTTCAACCATCATACTAACTCTTCTTGTCTTGGAGCTTGGAACCCTTTAGGTTGCTCCATATATATCTCTTCTTCTAAGTCTCCGTGAAGAAATGTCGTCTTCACGTCCATTTTTTTACCTCGAGGTCCATCGAAGGCGTCATGGCTAACACGGTTCGGACCAAGGTCATTTTCACCACAGGAGAAAAATCTCCTCAAAATCTACTCCCTTCTTCTGATTGCAGCATTTCACCACAATTCTGGCTTTGTATCTCGGCTTCTGCCCGTTTTCTTCATTCTTAATCTTATAGGACCCATTTATTTTCAGAGCTCATCTTCCTTCAGGCAACTCGATTAGCTTATAAGTCTAATTTTCGTGCAGAGACTTCATCTCGTCTTGCATTGCCTTTTACCATTCTTTTTTTCTCTGAGCTCGTCACAGCCTCGTCATAATTCAGAGGCTCACCGTCTCCAGCAACAACGGTGTATTCATCAAGTGGGTACCTTGTAGAGGGTCTTCTTTGTCGAGTTGGATATATCGGCTGTTCTTCAGCTTGAGAACCCAGATCTCATCATTATTAGCATAAAATGTATAGGGTTATTTCTGTAAATGTACACAGGGGCTTTTCTGTAAATGCTTTCCTTTTGTTTGTTGTAACCGTGTAACTGTTTAGGGGCTACGTGTCATTAGTTGCTTTTCCCTGATCTATAAGATCACACGTGTATGGATTGATACATTCAGATTCTGAATACATTGAATGACTTTCTCTTCTTCCTTCTCGGCTCTCTCTCTTCTTCTCTCATCTCTCTCAACCTTCTTTGATGGTATCAGAGCTCTCTTCCTGAGGGCCTGATATAAAGCTTCTTCATGACTTTCGCTTCGTCTTCTCCATCACAATCTTCAACCGGAAACGCGTCCATGGAGAATCGTTCGTCTTCGTCTTCTCCGTCACTATTCAACCATCAGATCTCTGTTAAGTTGACAGAGAGCAATTTTCTTCTTTGGAATCAGGTTGTAGAACCTGTGATTACTTCTCACCAACTTCAACACTTTTTAGTTAACCCTAAAATACCTCTTCAGTGCGATTCTGAACAAAATCGCGTGGATGAAGCTGTCAATCCTCTGTATACGGAGTGGCTGCGTCAAGATCAGATGCTTCTCTCCTGGCTTCTGTCCACTATTTCTGAAGATATCCTGAATGAAATTCTAGGTGTTCTTCATGCTTATGAGGCCTGGGATCAGATCCACAAATTTTTCCAAGGCATGATGAGATCCAAAGCTCATCAGCTCAGATCTGAACTTCGAACCATTAAGAAAGGTGGTAGATCTGTTGCTGAGTACCTTAGACGTGTGAAATCTCTATGCGATGAACTAAAAGCAATCAAAAGTCCTATCTCGATTGAAGAACAAACCGAGTTGATACTTGCTGGCCTTCCTTCTGATTTCGACGCTTTTGTTACTTCAGTTCGAGCTCGTGAAAATCCTTACACTCTCACCGACTTGAGAGTTGAACTGATGTCTTATGAAATAATGCTTGCAAGACAAAATGAATCTCTTCTCTCCGATTCTATTTCTGTAAATGTTGTGCAGAAGGCTCCTACTGATCCGAAAGATACATATGGTTCTGGCTTCACACCTGGTAGGCCTCCTCTTGAGGCAGTACAACTAAATTAGGACCAGAACACAAATAATCAAAGGTCCTATAGTACAAACACTGGTAATAGTAGAGGGAGAGGGAGGTTCTTTGCTCGCAATAACAGAGGAGGAAGAGGCAGAGGACGCAACAATGTGCAATGCCAGCTTTGCTACAAGTTTGGCCATGGAGTTCAAACTTGTTGGTACAGGTTTGATGAAAACTTTGTACCTGAACTCTCTCCTCCTGAGACTCCTCAGTTTTTCACATCAACTCAACCTTCTTTTAAAAGGTCTTACCAGTATACTCGACCTCCAACTTAGAATCAACCACATGTCTTGCTCACCACTGTTCAGTCTCAAAATCCTACTCAACAGAACTGCAATGTTGCTACACAGTCACAAGGAAATGGTCTCTTGCCAACTCCCTCCAATATTCATGGCATTGAGTGGTATCCAGATTCAGGTGCATCTCATCATGTTACTGCAAACTCTCACAATTTATTACAGAGCACTCAACTCTCAGGTGTTGACCAAGTTTATATAGGGAATGGCCAAGGTTTGAAAGTGGATGCTATAGGTTCATCTTCCTTTTCTTCACCACTTAAACCACACACTCACTTACATCTTCACAACTTACTTCTTGTCCCTTCCATAACTAAAAATTTGATCAGTGAGTCAATTTACCAAAGATAATGGTGTTTATTTTGAATTTCACCTGTTCACTTGTGTCAAATCACAGGGATCTCATGAAGTATTACTGGAGGGTACTCTCGGATCAGATGGTCTGTATCAGTTTCATGGAGTTCATCTTTCTCACAACTCCAGTCAGCAATCAAGTCAACCATGTCTATCCAACAGTGCTTTAAATTCTGTTTCTTGTACACCTTTATGCAGTAGTTCAGTGTCTCCTAGTGTTTTTCCCACTGATGTAATCCCACAGTGTACAATAACTGTAGCCTCTGATATTCAAAAACCAGTAGGATCAAACTATTTGTACTCCCTTTGGCATTGTCGATTGGGGCATCCTCATGTTGATGCTCTCAATTCTGTTCTCAAATCTTGTAATATTCCTATTCCAAATAAAATAAATGTTGAGTTGTGTTCTGCTTGCTGTTTGGGGAAAATTCATATACTACATTCATCTCCTTCTACTAAAATCTATGAAAAACCGTTTGACTTGGTCTTTAGTGACCTATGGGGTCCAGCTCCAGTTAAGTCTACCTTAGGCTTTACCTATTACATATCATTTGTAGATGCACATTCACAATACACATGGATTTATCCTTTAAAGCAAAAATCAGAAGCTTTAACAATCTTCTCTCAATATCAAGCCCTTGTCTCAAATCAATTTCAATCCACCATTAAAGCTCTTCAAACTGATTGGGGAGGAGAATTTCTCCCCTTTCATGCACCAACATCCCTATTGTCATACAATTCCCCAAAATCATTCTATAAGGAGCAAACTCATAGAAAGCATTAAAGACAGATAAATTTTTTCAAATATAAAAAGAAAAGAATTCAGAGACAATTTAATTCAAAAGCATAAAGATTCAATTGGGTTCCATCTACCCCTAACTACATAAAAGTCTAGCCTAGCATACTGAATTGAAAAACAATAGTAAAGAAAAGAGAACCACAAGCCTCCATTGGTGTGATGTTGACTTGGTTCCTCAGCGTTCCAGCGCTCCGCAACAGGATTCCTCCTTCAATCTCTATGTAATTCTCTGGATTCGTGAATTGGTTAGATCCCAAGCTCCCTATTTATAACCATTGAAGCCATATCCTTTATCGAATCTCCCAATGGATCCTTATCAAATTCGCAATCAAATCTTTAATTGCATATTTTTTTTATTTAAGATCTTGCAGATTAGGTGATAGATTGAGCTTCGAATCTTTGTTAGGATCCCTCATCAAATCTTCCCATGGATCTCTATAAATTAATAAATCAAGATTGATTTGTTTCCGCTTTCATTCAAAATATTACAATTCTGTATCAATTAGCAAATCAAGTCAAATATTAGGTTGATTGGGTTCGTATTTGGGCGCTCAAGCGCGCTACAGGGCGCTTGAGCGCGCTCTTGTGCACAAAATTCCTGAAATTGTCTGCCCACTCGCGCTCAAGCGGCCAACTGGGCGCTCGAGCGTGCTCCTCGAATGTGAACTCTTGCAGTCTTGAACGCTTGAGCGTGCTAATGAACGCTTGAGCGTCCTGGATTGCTTAATTGGGCTGTTTTCCCTGCCTGGTCGCGCTCTAACGTCCATTTTGTGCGCTCGAGCGTCCTCTTCTGGCCCTTGACTTGTAGAATTTTGACTTACTTTGGTCCATATTAAGCTGCAACTCTTTGTCATGATTTCTTCATCACTTCTTAGCACCAATAAGTGTGGTTTTACCTTCAAAATGCAAAGAACATCAAAACGTTAGCTCAAATTCCTATCTTATGATTTATATGTTGTAAAACCTTGAATTCCATGTAATCTACTACATAATTCTTGTATAATTTAGCCTAAAAACATGGTAAACCAAAGGTTTATCAGATATGCACGAAAGCTCGGCATCCAAACACCTTCAGGTGATCATAGGCTGCTTTACGACCTGTCCAGACTTCTTCTGGAATTTCTCCTTCGGACACGTGCTCAAAGAGGCTTTTGTCTATATATTTCGTGATTGTAGCTACCGCCTTACGACTCAGGATCTCCCACTCCTTATCAATTTTTCATGTCGTCTTTCATCAAGGATAATGGTCTAATGTAAATCTTTGCAGTAGAGATGATCTTCCATCATCAGTCTCCAATAAGTGAAATTGTCTACAGTCATCTTGAACATGACCTTTCATCAAAGGTTATGCCACTGGTCTCCATCTTGTCTCCTTTAGAACCCGTCAAACCCGGGCTCTGATACCACTGTTGGGTCAAGGCGAACCCTCAAGTTGATTGCATAAGCGAAATAGTAAAATGCAATAGGAGAGAGATGGAGAAAAACACAGTCAATTTGTTTAACGTGGGAAAACCTTCTACAATGTGAAGAAGTAAAAACCCACAGGACACTAGTCCAGAATCAAACTTCCACTATAAGAATAATGGGTTACAACAATCAAACATCCCTAGTCTTTCACTAGAGGTGCAATGAAATTTCACCTACAATGATGGTAATATCAAACTTCCCTAAAGAGGTCTCATTCAAACTTCTCTTTAGAGGTATTCAAATTCCTTTTCTCATATCTCTAAACCTCAGACACTACAAGCTTATATAAGGGAGAGAGATGATTCTAGACATTGAACCACTCATAGGATGTGTCCCTTGAACTTTGCACCTTCATTTATGAAGAGACATTGAACCACTCAAAAGTTATGACCCTTGAGCCTTGCACCAAAAATGAAGAGTTCCAATCTCTTGGGACTTAAGCCAAGCATTGAAGAAGGAACAACTCCCAACAATAGGGACTGACATGCGTAAAAAGTTTTGAATTTGATCTCTATAAAATCGTTTTTAACTTTGTTCATTGTCATTATAATGCAAACATTGGTATTGTGATATACATGTGTGTGTGTGAAAGAAATTAAAAAAAAAAATATCACGTATAAAGATTAAATTAAAAATGATAATAAAAAATAATATTTTTGGTCCTCATACTTTATACTCGTTTTTATTTGATCTTAAAACTTCATTGTATTATAAATATAACAGATGATGTTATAATAATAAACAATGACGATCAAGCAAAGTAACTATATGTATAAACAATAAATTAAAAAATAACTTCATATAAATACTAAGTTGAAAATGGGCATTAGAAATATATGAAACCCAAATCACATTCATTTATCTCGTTTTAGTTTAGCTTCGGATAGCCAGTCAACTTGTACTTTTTCCAAATGAAGAAACTAGAAGCAGAATAAAACATTGTTTATGATGTTGAGCAAGTGGTTTCAAAGTAAAAACATTGTTTATATTTTATTTTTATTCTTGGAATAAAGAAGAAAGGAGAAGGCAAATCAGTACCTTAATTCCTCACCTTGAAATCAGTCAGAGTGAAATCTTATTTCTCCCAGTCAGAGGAAAATTCTCGCTTTATTCCTTTCTTTCACAAATTTTGGTTTTGTTTCTTCAACCTCATTTAATAGTAGCAAAGAGAGATATACCTATTCTAATTATATCTCTTTCTTGTGGCAGTAGCAAAATCTCTAGTTGTTTTCAAAAAATATTTAAAGACTTTCTGAATTTATAAAAAAGAGCATTCATTGGACTGAAAAAGGAAGAAAGAAGGCAAATCAGTACCTTAATTCCTCACCTTGAAATCAGTCAAGAGTGAAATCTTGATTCTCCTATCATTCTGAATTTCAACCTCATTTAATAGTAGCAAATTAGTGGGAAAATTCTCCTCTCTTTTTTCCTTACTTTAACAAATATTCGTTTTTTTTCTTCAACCTCATTTAGTAGTAGTAAAGAGAGGTTTTATCCGGGGAAAACTAGCCGTTCCATTCCAACAATAGGACCAAATCTCCCCTATAAATGAAGAACCAAATCTGAGAGAATCATTTTGCCCCTAGATATCATTGAACAGATTCACAAGAATCTGACAATGACAAAATCGACTATATGTGCTGTTTGCAAATCTTTGAGGAGAAAATGTCCCCCAGATTGTGTCCTAAAGTCATATTTTCCCTCAACCAATCCTGAGAGATTTTCATGCGCTCATAAAGTCTTTGGCGCCAGCAATATTACAAGAATTCTACTGGTAAGGAACATTACACAGATGACTCTTTTATATGATTTCCGCTTCGGCACTGGTATTAGCATAAGAAGCCACTTTCGGTCACAACCAGAGAAGTCTAATAAGTAATAACTTGGAATTTTGATTATATTTTGCCATTGAAGTTTTTTTTTTGCCACTCAACATTCTTTAGAGAAAAATAAAAATAGGCAGACATGTTTTTGGACAATCTAGCCCTTACCCTTAATTTGAATTATGAAGCACAAGGGTGTTTACACTATTGCTTCTGATCGAGGGACTTAGTGAGCATTTACGAGCTGATGCTGCGGATAGTATGTGTTTCGAAGCGAGTTTACGTGTTAAGGATTCAGTTTATGGATATGCAGGAATGATCTATCAATTGCAAAAAGAGATAATCCGATCTCAAAAGGAGATAATAAGGACCAAGTTTGAAATGATATTTCATAATGACCGGAGACAACTACAGCTGCGGTATCAGAAGCAAATGGTTCATGCTAATTATCGAAGTGATTTCTAGCATTTTCATGTCAGTTCAATTGAACAGCAACTCAACCTCAGCATGTCTCAGCAGCCTCTTCATGCGTTCACTTCTGCTCAGTTTCCGTAAGAGTCTTCTAAGTATTGATTTATATTTTTCTGTTTTCTTTGTCAGCTTGAGAGAATAAGAGTGTGAGTGGGTGTAGATCAGAGTGACCTTTTTAAAATTTGAAGTGCAAGTATTTGTAAGTTGAGTTTCTCCTGATAAAACATTTTGCTACTTTATTGTTGAACAGTGTAAAACAGCAAGGCATTTGATTTAGTTGAGTGAGCAATCAGAAAAATTTTGCCACCAATCCTCTGCGCTCATGGTGATATGTCTCAATAATCTAGTCACGAGTTATGGTGTAGGTTGATCACTCCAAACAACCGACACTAGTTTTCCAAAGGAATCTAGGTGAATAGTTGCTTTCGAACATTAAAACCAAGATTTTCTATAATTTTGACCTCAAATCAAACTAAGAAACGAGAGGATTACCTAGAATCTAATCAAGATTTTCTCATATCTATATAGAGGGAAACAGATTAGCAAGCTTATTAGCTACCTATGCTCCTAAGCTACAACCTAGCAATCATATCCTAGATTGGCCTCCCAGTGGAGCGGGAGCTTCCCTTGAGCAAGCTAATTTGGGGTTCTTTCCTTGGTCTATAATTAGTTTTTAAGGGGCATAGCCAAATCTTAAATTATTTTAGTTGATAAAATCATCTATGGTAAAGAAAGGTACTTATTTTCTCGGCGAATATGTTATTCGAAGTTAAATGAGAATGAAAAAAACAAGTGCGTATAGTTATTTGATAATTTGTAAACTTACACAAAAACAAAAAAAAATTCTATGTAAAGCAAGAATTTATACAGAAAGAGTTGAGAAATATCATATGTAAAGTACCTGTTTATTTGGTGAATTGATGGGCTTTTTTTTCCTTGTAACAATTAGTCTCCTCGCTAAAAAACATAACCCCAATGGTCGATGATTCAATTCACACAAAATCTGGGTGAATGTCATCTTCTACCCTTTGCTCACTAGTTAAGGCTTCTAAGATGTCGTTGTTCCATTGACCTGAGTGGTCCTTGAAGTCAAAGCCTCTCCTCCATCCAGATTCTAAGTTGTCATTATCCTCAGTTAAGTAATCGTTCCATTTGGAGGCTGCCCTGCTGATTGTTGGTTTGCATTTCTGAGTCCTCCTACTATCTGGTGTCGCGTAATCATTTCTCTCTGCATTGTTTTCAGTCAATGATGTAATTCTTTGCTGATCATTCATTTGTTCCTCTGCATCGGTTTGAATCCGGATCATGTTAATGCTAATCAACCCATTTATAAAATAAAATTGTTCTTTCTTATTATATTTTCTGCTCTTTACCTCACCAAGCTATCGGTAGTTTCTAAAAGAAAAAAGAACTTAGATGAAAATTTATTTTATCTGCATTGATAATCAATCCAGAGTCCCAACCCCAGATTAGTTTTAAGAAAATCGCTAGACTACTAAAACGACATTCCATGCAACACATATGAGTGGTGATATTTAGCTTGTACCAATTAGTTGCCTTACTATTCAGTAAAAATTTATGTTTTATGGTTTTTTCAGTTCAAACAAGTGTTTGCTACGGCTCTGGATTGCTCAAGGGAAGAATTTCTCAGCAACAAAGGAAAAAGAAAGAAAAGATGGGAAACCAAAGATCATACAAGAGGAAAATCCTCTTAACAGGGGGCACTCCCCTTCAACTGATAAACTCTCCGCCTAACACTATTTTTTTTGCAAAATCTATTCCTAATGAAGGGCAATCTCCCTATCTAAGCTTCTGTCAAGATCCTATAACTATCTAACTACCTAACTCATAAGTCTAACAGCCTATACGGCAGTGACTATCACCTTGAGAGTATAATTAAGGAATATTTACCTTGAGAGTTTGGGAAACGTGACTTTTTGAAAAGCTTGTCAGTTCCTGCAGTTGAATTCTCCACCAATCTGCGCTTCTTGAACATGCCCTTCTCCAACTCAGTCACAACCAATGGCTCAAAATCATCTCCTGTTCAATTCATTCCATCTCAAATTCAAAAAAACGAGCCAAATACCACTACAATGAACCAAAACCTAATTAATCTACAATTGTGAAAATAAACTACTTCTGCTATGCACTATATAATGCATAAATTATATAATTATCTTATATCAATACACTAATAATATATAGTGTATTAACAGTGACAATAATATACAGGTCCGATGTATTTAGTTTCTTGCAAATGTAAGGTAAGATTGTTTACTATAGACGCACACAACATAACAAGAGCATTATAGCACCATGCTGCTTTTCTTTTCTTTTCTTTTTGTTAATGTGACGATATTAAAAAATGATAACATAGTGATATAAAGCTCTCCACTATGTCTAGGGAAAGATCACAGTAAGCAGTCTTATCTTGTGTTTACAAGGGGCTGATTAAATTGATCAAACATGTGATATTGTACACTATAGTTCTACAGTATAATAAATTATTGTTCTTAGAATTAACCATTATGCTCTTGTTCTCCTCCCTGGATTGTGTGATGATCCCCTTGGTCCAGGTACGCGGTCCAATCGTTCCTCTTCTTTTTTGGGTTGACAGGGAACTGTGGTTCGCCATCTCCGTGTTCCGACACCAGATCTAGGGTTCCGGCGAGGAGCCATTCTCCGTCATCAAGGGCTTTGCGGGACATGTTGAAGTTCTGGACGAACTTGCGGATGTCCTTGGCCATGAATCCCTGAGCGAAGACTTTGCGAATCGATTGCTTCTGGTTGCACACCGCGCAACTCCATTTGTTTCCGCTCTTCTTCTTCTGCTTCACCTGAATAATAAAAATGGTTGCAAACCGTGTCAATCAATGGGAATATAAGAATCCATACAAACGGTGAGAGAGATTTGGATGGAGAGTGCCTGCATGGTGGAGCATTGGCAGCATTGGAGGGCGATGAAGACAGTTGAGGACGACATTTGATTGATGAAAGCAAGTCCCTATGTTGTGAGCTGAATCTGTTTGGAACGATGGAAAATTTGAGGGAAATTTGGGGAAATTTTACACCGGAAGGGTTTTGTTTTTGGCGCCTAATTTTTGAAATATGAAGTTTAAATGGACTCAGGAAAAAATTATGAATATGGATACGTATGAAAAAATATGATATGGTCATCTGTAAATATTATAATTATATAAAGATGAATCAATAGTTATGATTTTGTAACTAATTATTTTAATATTTTTCTCTCTCTTATTTCATTAGCATTGATCTACCTATATGATTATGATTATCCACGTGACCATATCATATTTTTATTTATATAAGATAATCTAGATCCAAAGTTTATAGAACTACCGTAGATACAACAAATTAATAGAAGTCCGTTATACCAATTGATATTTTGTTGGAGAGAAAAAAATACAACTTTAGTATTTTACATTATGCATTCCTAAATGTATAATGTAAAATCTCTTGTCACACGCCTGATAATTTATGAAAAAAATGTGTATTATTTCAAAGGACATAAAGTTGTGTTATTTTAAATGAGAGAAAGAGATAAATTATATAAGAGAAAATGGGAAAAAAAATTTAAATATGTGAATCTCACCTCTTTGTGAAGTGAAAAGATGTAAGGTGTGTCATTTAAAATGATATATATTTTTCCCATAATTTATACCCTTGTTGAAAATGCTCTAGGCTTCACCAACATTGCGCAAATTCTGAGTTTTGGTTTTTTTTTTTTTGTTTAATCTGAATCTATTGATAGATTTATTGAATGTCCTAAAACTATCTCTTCACCGACTTGTGGGTCAGTGGGTCTATGGACGCAAGTAAATGGGTTATTGGTTCAACTGTTTAAATTGAATAAATATGTATAAATTCATATTTTTTACTATATTTTTAGAAAAATTATAACATAAACTAACATATTTAAGGATAAATAAAAAAAATGAAAAATAAAACCATTTGAGTTCCATTTAATTCTTAGCCTTAACCCAAAAACACTAATAAGAAAAAGAGAAGACAAAAAAGCCCAAGCCATTATCAACCTAGCACAAATAGTAACTGACAGCCTCGTAATTGGCCCTCACCCACAAACTTTATTTATTCCTAACTTTAGAAAAAACCCAAGCCACCATCACTCAATTTAAGAGTACAAATGGCAGAGTCGCGTGCAAAAAATGCATCAAAAGAGTCACCCCTGTCACAACAACCCAACTCAGTTTTCATTCCTCCACATGCTTCTTCGATCCGAAACAAAGCATGGTTGTTTCCCTACAGGACGACAACCAGAAGCTTTGTCATTGGTTGACATCAGTTACAAGTCCCACATTGGTTGCCTATACAACTAATGTGGGGTTTATAAAGCCTTGAGCACTCCCACCCTTTGAGCTAGCTTTTGGGGTGGTGACCTCAAGGTTCGTAACAATTGGTACTTTCATTGAGAGTTGAGGCTACGGAAAGGGCCACCTATAGGCTGGATTAAGGTGTCTTTGGGCACTGAATACTGATAGGTGAGTGAAGCCGCCCCAAAGGGGGAAAGGGCTACCGTCGGGTCAGTGTCGATAGAGTGAAAGCCGTCGTGGACGTCGGCCCTTAATGGGGTTGGCAATGTTACAAGTCTCACATTGGTTGCCTATACAACTAATGTGGGGTTTATAAAGCCTTCAGCACTCCCACCCTTTGAGCTAGCTTTTGGGGTGGTGACCTCAAGGTTCGTAACACGGACATCCGTTTAAGGTGTCGACCTCCTCCTCAACCATGTCACACATCCCAACCAAGCACCAAGCCGATCTATCTAATAGGAAGATGTCACTTCCATTTTAACTTTTCAAAATTTATGCACGGTCATATTCACATAATTGTATAATCAAAGAAATTACACATAATTATCTATCAAAAAAAAGAAAAAAAAAAGAAATTACACATAATTGTATAATCAAAGAAATTACACAAATTATCCATAATCCACAAATCCTACATATAATGCAGAGACCTTAACATTGTACAAAATTTTGTGATACAAATACCATCTTTTTTGATTAGTTGAATAAGTTTTACATAACCTCTCTTGTCCATTGAAATAATAAGTCACGATTATTTGTTATTATTGGATGGTGAAGAATAAGAACATGAATGAAATAACATTATTCACATAGATAAAATAGGTCAAATGGAAACAAGGAAGCATTTTTTGAAAAAAAGTTTTATAAGCACATAGATCTCGAAAAATTACGTGAAAGATTTGAACACTTAAGCTAAAAGTTATGACTTACCAAGGTTTTAGAGTAAAACTTCTAAAATTTTGTGTCACGTGTTATCCTCGTATAAGCTCTGCTCAAATTTGAGCACCATTGCCCCTTATTGCACCTCGATTTGGGTGCAACCAATTGTGCCCAATTCTGGAAGCAACTGGTTGCTGTACATTCATAAACAAATTTTAAATTACTATAATTTTATAATTTTTATTTGAATTATAATATTTTAATAAAAATTTGCCTTAAAAATAAATTATGCTGGAAGATATATCATTATAATTATGGGAAATTATATTCTTATGTTACATAAGATATATCTCTCATGTCATACATAAAAAGATGTGCCTCTATCTTTTTTTTCATTTTAAAAAATTTTGTAAACCCTACTTAATTTATCTCACAATATAAAATAACATTTCTCATATAACATGAAAGAACTAAGCGCTGTAATTAT
>JAVKPL010000520.1:0-15435 GCA_032173675.1 Gastrolobium villosum
TCTATCGAAGTAAGGATGAGCTAATGCTGCTTTTGCACTCAGCCTTTGTCTTGCTTTGTATCGTACCATTGATGTCAGAAGTTCCCATCCGATTCCACCATCTAAATCCAACAGCTCAAAGCCCCTCCTAAGTTCAGGACCGCATCGAGGTTCTACAGTTTTTCTCCAAGCAACCAAGTCATAGTCACACCTTTTTAACTGACGTTTGAATTGTATGAGGCTACTATCAGTGCGTAAACCAGGGAATGCCTATAAGAGAATGGCATAAACTATGAGCAATTTGAAATACCAGCTTGATCATATAGTTGATTGGATCACCCCTTGCCATTGTTTAAATGTGTCCCTTGATTAAAACTCTGGTCCAGAAAAATGGAAAACTACTCTACTAGGATAATAATGATTCTTAATAGATCAACATATCAAATCCTGCAAAGTGTAAATACATAGCCAAACTCATTGTAACTTGAAAAATACTAATATGCAGTCTTCTATGTCATTGAGGTGGTTTATATTGTTAACTGAGATAATATTAATTGAAATGTACTGATTAGTTCCGATGACAAGAATAGAAGCTAGTCATGAGTTTCATCAGTATTTGATACTCACCATTTGAAGAAAGATTAGGCCAGCGCTATAGATATCGAATCTGTCAGGCAAATTCAACTGTTTGAAACAAGAAAACAATTATAAGCAACAAAAGATAACATCATTAAGGATGAAGGAAGCTATATATGTGCTAATTAACCATGAATGGTTCGTAAGAAATGTTTAACCTGCCATAAGACTGGGGAAAGTGCAGTTGCAACCGGAGCTGAGGGTGCAGATGGAGTTTGCGTGCTCATAATGTACTGCTCAGGTGCAGCATACCTGGAAGGGAAGAATTATACACGTCACGAGTTGTCTGTAGTTGGAAGTGTCTAATAAAGACATGAGTTCAATGAGAATATATACAAGACTTGTATTTTCTAACTTAGGGTTATCAAGGAATGACATTGATGACTACTAGAAAAGCTGTTTTAATTTTCATTTTTCAGAAATTATATGGAAAACATATGACTGTTTGAGTTGTCAATTGGAATATATACAATACTTATTCTTCATTCTCTCAATCAAAGAATCAAAAATGAAAAGCTTTGAAAATAAACAAAAATGAAAAGCTTCCATTAATGAATCAATTATGCACATGAAACAGAAACTTCCATGCAGTGGATTAAGTTTGAAATCAGTTGGCTGCCTGTGTTCCTAATGTCAAAGAACATACCTTGGATCCAAAAGAAACTCCTTAGGAATATAGTTGATGCCAACTCGTAGGTCTGTAGCAGCTCCGAGATCAATGATTTTGAATGTACGAGAACCTAATCCAATGGTTTAAAAGAAATGAGAGCTTAACTTGGATTAAGGATCTTTTTTCCTCAGACAAAGTTATGCAATCTTTAGATTCTTTACCTTCAGAGAAAATAATGTTTTGTGGCTTAATATCCCTATGCACAATACCAGTTGAGTGAAGACCATCCAATGCAAACAAGATCTGCCTCACGATTGTTTGAATTATTCTATTTTCTCTTTCCAATCCCTTGGGCAAGGCTTGGACCTCACCCAGAATCAATGTTTCAACCTGAAATTTGAGTCACCATCAATGGGGCTGATGCTGGAAACTTTAAGCAATCATGATTTACCACGAGAGAATAAATATGGGAATCATAACCATACAAAGATGGAAATAAATATAACCGTTGGATCAACATAATCGATCTAACGGTGAAAATTGATTGGTAGTAACCCTTGTTACAATATACTAGCCCTAGAATTTAACCCCAAAAAAAATGCTTCAGAATCATTGTGAAGAATAATTAAAGAATATGAAACATATTATCCTCATCAATTAACAACTAAAACATATTATAATCTCTTAAATGTAGGACAACTGATATAAACTTCCAAGAAATTTAAGGCAAAAATAATAACAAAATTGACAATTTATCAACTGCTACTATGCTGATTAAAGAGACTACCAACATTATATGGAAACTCTCTACTCTGCACCAGGTCAGCTAGGGTGGCATCCCCTTCAAACCGCCATATAAGCCAGTATTCAGGAGCTTTCTTTGTCGATCTCTGCAAACAGTATGTGAGAACATTTGTATCTTTCATGACTAAAACTAGAATGTTAAATGATGTGACTGAGAATGTCTTTGATTTCTCCATACAACAGCGATACCAGAAATCCATTATGTAGAATTAGTTTTAATAGAGCAACACCTCAAGAAAACCATAAACAAAATCTGCACAGCTGTTTGCACAAGCTCTTCGCACACGCTCATTCATCCAGATTTCTACAGCACCATATTCAGTCGCCTTCTTCAAGACCAAGTCACCTTCCTTCCAGTGAGAACAAAAAAACAAAAGTTATAATTATATAATTCAAGCTATCCAAGACATTGAAATCTCACAAGCACTGAGCATGTGGGTTCCTCTTTTTCAAAACCATGAGACTCCAAGCAATCAAAAGTGAAAAACAATACAGATATCCAAAATTTATAAACGAAAATGATGTGAAAATCACTGGCTATCTTGAAATTAACTAATGCTCTTGTAAAGTACTACATAAAAATATGCAAACAAGAATCAATAAGTCCAAAACAAAAAAACCACTCCCCATTAAACCCAACTAGCGAGTGTGAGGTGAAGGAAATCCTTATACGTAGCCTTATCCTTGCATAATTGCAAAGAGACTGTTTCGAGGATTCAAACCCATGAACTTTCAGTCAATAAGTCCAAAATAACAAGTGAAAATCTTTAATTAAATATTTCAGAATCTTCTAAATAGAATATACAATACCTTTGAAGAGGGCTTGTTGGCCAGTGACACTCTATAAACCACTCCAAATGATCCCTCCCCCAACTTCTTCCCCAGAACAAAATCATCCTGCCACCATAAACCAATCTCAGTAATAACCATTAAAATCAACACAAGAAACAATATTTCATAAAAATTAAAAATACAAATAAAAATCAAGTTTTATTCACAGACCTTTCTGTAAGTGGGTCTGAACAACCTTTCAACAAAAGCAAGAACAAACATGTCAAAGAAACCAGGTGCCACACCAGGTGTAGCCCAAAGGTAAGAGAGAGCACCCAAAGCCAGAACCACACCAGGGGCAGTGATTGTTAAGCCACTTGATTTAGGAAGAGTGCTCCTGTATATCATATCCCCACACTCCATCACAGTGCATGGAAGCCCAACACCAACACCAACAAAAAGGTTGTGAATTGATTCAACCCATTCACCCCCTTGTGAAAAAACTTGAAACAATTTTGGGTTTGGGACAGTGAACCTTGCACTGCATTGTGGCTCAACACAAGGTCTAATTCTAAGTCTCTGGCCAAAAAACAGTGACTTTTGCTTAGGTTTGTGGTGTTGGAGCTTTGTCACTCCTACTCCAATTCCTCTAGTTGCAACAGTGGCCATGTCAGTTCAATTCAGGTTTGGTTTGTGAAGAAAAAACTATAGAACTTCACCTGCTATCTCCTTCAATTTTAGACCACAATTTCATTTTATTTTATTTTCTAATTTAATTTACAAGGGAAATATAACATATGGTTTTATATTTAAATATAGCAAAAAAATATTTCTCTTTTAAATGATATAATTTGTGTCATTTTACTCTCACAAAGAAAGTGAAACTCGCATCTTTATTTATTTTTTCTACTTTCTGTCCTCTATAATCTATCTCTTTCTCTCACTCAAGACTACACAACTTTACATTATTTAAAATGAGACATCTTTCTCTTAAATATATTGGTAGTTATTTCAGGTAATTTTGTGGATGCAATGAGTTTGAAAGTTTGGAAATTAGATTGAGGGTTAATATTAGCCACAAAGAACACGTAGATGACGGTGTTGGTATTGAGTTGGGCCTACATAAATTGCTTATCTTCTTGTTACTTGTAAGTTGCCACATTTCTTCATTGGTCTTTCTTTGTTGGGTTAACCCTTATTCCTATATAACTAAATTTTGTTCCTTCTGTATAGTCAGGTTATGATTTAAAGTCCATCTAAATGGTTCATGCATTGTTGAGGCATTGCTTGCTGGCCAACTTATAGAAGCAAACAATCATTGTAATTCCTTTTTTCTTTGGCTTTTCTCGATCTGGCTCAAAGTGTTGCACAATATTTTAAAATTTATATCATATATATTTTACTGAAATACCATTCATTAATTCACCTAAAATTACATAAATACCTTTCATTAATCAAAATGACGAAGTTTTGGGGCTAGCTGGAGATAAACTTATCTCAAGCTGCTTGAGAAATGTTTACCCATATATATATATATATATATATATATATATATATATATATATATATATAGGGCTTGTCGTTTCTCAAGTTGCTTGAGATAATGTTATCTTCGGCTATTAAATCATAACCGTACAAAATGGATCAACGGTGATAAAGGAAGAGAGAGAAAAAGGGAATCATAATCATTCAATTTTGGGTAGCCGAAGATAACCTTATCTCAAGCAACTTGAGAAATATTTTTCTCATATATATATATAAAGAGAGAGGCAGGATCATTTGACACCGGTGTCAAATTTCAAATTTGACAAATTTCAAATTTGACACCTCATCTGAGAGCCGTTAGATCAAAAAAGATCAACGGCTCTGATTTGTAAGCATGTGACAACGTTGATCTTTTTTGATCTAACGGTTCTCAGATGAGATGTCAAATTTAAATTCTGACACTGGTGTCAAATTTGAATTTTGACACTGGTGTCAAAGGGCAGGATCCTTTGACACCGGTGTCAAACTTGAAGTTTGACACCTCATCTGAGAGGCGTTAGATCAAAAAAGATCAACGGTGTCACATGCTTACAAATCAGAGCCGTTAGACTCAAACTTGGCATCCAACAAAATTTGCCTCCAAGATAGCATTTTAGGTCCACATGCACCAAGTGGGTCTTATCCCTCTTAATGCCTGTACTAGGTACTGAACGAAGTTGAAATACAAGTATTTCATCTCATGGTTCATAGCTTGAACACACTTGATCAACACCATCTTCTAATGCATTATCATAACAAATGGGATCAATGTCACTCAACAAGAGACAACTTGAAAGTTAACAAAGTTCTCTCCCACTACGAATGTACCGCACTAGACCTTGTGTATCTACAGGTAGATCCGATTGGGTTAAATGGTAGATCTTCAATTTCTTGAGGATCCACATATTATGTATTTAACAATTACTTGATATTGTTCTTCCACATGTGATACTTAATATTTCTACTAGTTTCATTTATATATTATCATGTGGAATTCCAATTATGGTTCCCGTGTTTGTTCATCTAGAGGTATATCTTTTCCCTCTTTGAACAATCATGGGAACAGAGGATGAAGCTTCTAGATATCCTGGAAATTCTTGATCTGAGGTAAGTCTCACAAAGAATAACCTTATTTAAAGACTTATGATTTCTAATCTAGTCCCCTTCTAAGAAAATCAAGTGAGTGCTCTCTTAGATCATCTTATCCTTTGGACTAAATAAGATATCATCTTTTGTTCTCTTAGGGTAGCAAAAAGATATGCACACTTCTGTATAAGATTCCATCTTATCTGATCGCTATTGTAGGACGTGTGCCAGAGCACCCTAAATCAGAATATGGTTTGAAAGGGGCTTGCACCCTTTCCATAATTCTTTAGGTGTTTCTATAACAAACTTGGATAGAATCAAGTTAAGAGGGTACATTGTATTCTCCTAAGCATCTCCCTAGAACAACATTGGCAAAGATGCATAACTGAACATGGTCTTCACTAAGTCTAGAAATGTTTAATTATTGCATATTGCAACTTCATTCAACTAACGTGTTCATAGAGTTGACAATTGTGAAAAACTATCCCCTCTTAAATCAGGTAAGACCTGAACTTACCAGACAGGTATCCAACACTTCAGTCAGACCGAAGTGTTTTGATTTGAACACCTAGATGTTTTTTTGCCTCAGACTTAAACCTCTTCGAATTTTCCAAAAACTTTTGACTTATGGCGCACTAGGTCATCTATCCAAGTCCAGAGTAACCATTCAAATAATGAAGTACTCATCACCTCTTTTGGCTTGAACGCTAATTAGTCCTTATACAATATTATGTATCAATTCCAGTTGAATAGTTGCGCAAATTCCTTTGAGCTTGTAGGATTGTTTGGCCATTTTACCTTTCAAATGGGATTTACATGTAGCTTTTAGTTAAAAGACTGCGAAACTTTCAATCCCTCTTTTAAATAAACCATGTTTCTTATTTGAGGTAATCTGACTCAATCATAAAATCCAAAAATATGTTTCATTTGAAACTTTTATTTCTTTGGTGAATGTTCTTATTCATCATCCTTTCCATTCAACATAACAAATTTAATAGGGTATAGGACATAGGTAATAAAGACTATTTAGACATTACACCAGAACAAATAAGACGAAGATGAACTTCAAAATGTAACTGAGGAATCAATTGCATTACAAAACCATGCTTTAACCAAACGATTAACAATTATTGAACTCCTCTTGAAATCTGAAACAAATAAATAGTCACACAAAACCAAATTCTTTTATCTGACTTGTCCTACTGCTAATGCACACACAAGTTCCCATTTTCAAGCTTAAAATTTCTTTGACCATCGCTAGCAGGTATGCTATGTTTGAACTACTACAAAAAGTAGCAAGCATAATCAGTGGTTCCTGAATCATTGATTTATCCACTAACCAAGCCTTAACTTACCCATGTTTGGTTGTTTTCATCACCTTTCATCAATTTTTCTTTCAGTGTCCTTTTAATCCGCACTTGCCTTTCGACTACTTCATAGCAATTGTTTGACAACTGATAACCAAGTCATTTTGTTCTTGTTACCACCCTTGGGTTTCCCCTTAGTTTTAGCAAGATTTTTAGTAAAACATGTGCTGACTGCATTTTGTCTAGCAAAGCTACTAGACGCAACAAACATGACATTAAGGGGGTGTTTGTTAGAGGAGATATTTTTTTTAACCAGGTAAATGTAATAACCGTGAATATGATAAGAAAGATAGGAAAGTGAGTTTGGTAGGAAAGTGAAAAAAAAAGTTCTTTGGTAGGGCAAAATTTTACCAGGAAAACTGGATTAAATAAGTCATATTTTTGACTCACCTTTTTCCATTTCCCTAGTTTTCTTGAAATACCACCTCACAAATGGTAAACCTCAAGAGTGCATTCTCTCTCTTTTTGCATGCAATTCACTAAGGATGGGGAAAAAAGATTGGTGGGTAAATTTTTGTATGTCTGCTACCAAACGTTGGCAACATGGAATGCCAATATCAGATGGATGGGGATCTAAAAATAAAACCTCAACCAAACACTACCTAAGATTCTGAAGCTTCTCTACTCACTCTTAACCATGTACACTTACTTATGCTTGGAAAGACTGACAAGAATATAGCAGCGAAGTACAACATCTGTCTTTCCCCAGTCTGAGTATTGCGTCTTAGTTTCCTTAGACGCGTATTTTGCAAGTTGTTGTGGCCTTGGTATTATCAGGACAAATTTTAGCTTTTATGTTTTAGAACAATATAAAAATTTGCTTTTCACTTATTCATAGTTGGTATGATTTAGAGGTTTTTGACTCAAAATCATTTCTAAGATATTTTCTGAAAAACATACAAGGCACACAATTATAAATAAATAATTCAATAAATAAATGAAGTACAAGTCGATTCTCATAACTACTCTTGTTTATTGTTAACAATCCTTCAGTTTTCTTTACAAGGCTTATGTTGGGCAAATCATTTGTAAAAACTAAAATTGTTATTTGATGCTTCGGTGCCATTACCAGAGTTTCGTTGGGAGGGTTAATAACATCCATGTGCCTGCATGTGTCGGATACGTATCGGCGAGTGAGGCCCACGCCCAGCCACTTCTGGCGGCACATGAGGGCGTGTCTGGCGTCCTTTCAGGATGTTCCGGCCACCATTCTTCTCGTGCTTTTGTCCCCTTTCACGCCATATGGTTGGTTTTTGATATCGTCCACCGAAAAGTCACGAACACGTCCAAATAGCGAAGAACATCCTTTTCTTTGCATCTTCTTGATCGTCTTTCATTACAACTTTTGTAATATAACGAAAAAACATACAAAAATTGAAATAAAATTCAAGGAGGAAACCTAATCATATGGGATTAACCTCTTTAAAGAATACCTTCAAATATAAAAGAATTAAAGTCAAAAAAATACATGTGAAATACAACCCAATAAAATACATTCAAATATCTACCATGGATTAAAGTCAAAAAACCAAATATAAAAGCATCGATTTTTAAAGGAAAGAATTATAAAGATATACGTGCGAAATACATAGCAATAAACATAGAACCCTAGGTGCCAAATTTCACGAAGCAAAACTAATTACATGAATATTGTAAATCAAAACTAAATCCACATCCAAATACGCAATCTAGCTCTGATACCAATTGTAAGAGCAATTGGATCTGCGGAAGCATTTTAGACCGTTGCGGCTTGGGATGCAAATGAATCATCATCGTTTTATTGATTTACCTCTTGGTGCACAGATCTCGTGCAAAATCTTCCCATGTATGGTTCCTCTTCACGAACTGCTCACTTTAGCGCCGCAACTTGAACAATCTCCTTGAAGCTGGACATTGGCGGATCTTTCAGACTACGTCTTAAGGGAAAATGGGAAGTATGTGGGCACTATCTCACTTTCAAGGATGTTGCCTTACCTCAACCTCTGCAATTACCAAATGAAGACTAAATAAGCTGATGACTATAAGTGTAAAATATATATGGGCTCTTCTTACACACTTGGCCCCATTGGGCTTTAGTGAAAGAGCAAAATCCAACAGAACCCACTAAGTAAAAAAAAGAAAAGGACAAAAAAGTAAATATCACCAACTTTTTGTGTATGCACGAAACAAAATTATCTTATGTAATATAAGAGACATATTTCGCATATTTAATTCCTTCTCCTTTTTTATTTAATTCTAGATATAATTATATATTCAAATATGATCTAAGGATTTTCTGTGATTTTCAGAGAGACTTAGGGATAAAGATACAGGGGGAGGTTATACTTACTACCTCTTACTAATAAATCTTAACCGTTGATTTCCGTCAATTTAACAGTTGTAATTTATAGGGTTATACTTATTAATTAATTATTAATTTCTAATAAATTATAATCATTAGATTGACAGAAATTAACGTTTAAAATTTAATAATAAGAGATAATAAGAAAAATAGGTAATAAAGATAAGATAGATATAAGACTTTAAACTTTCAGAGTTTGGGATTCTCCAACAAAAGAGGAGTAGCCAGAAGATTTTGTAATTTCAATTTGATTTGGGTTGCACTAAAGGGTAGAGCTTAAGGCTCTGTTTGATTGAGTTTTTTTTTTTTGTTCTTAAAACTGTTTTCTAGAATAATTACGGAAACCATTGTTTTCTGTGGTTTTTTATTTTGAAAATTAAAAACTAAAACAAAAAACAAAAAACAAAAACAACTCAGACATGTCCTCAAAATTTGATTCTAAAAATAAAAAAATAGTTACAATTTTTAAATTTTTTTTTACAAAACAGACTTACCAAACGAGTTTTCTCGTATTTTTTCTTCTGAAAACTAAAATATTGTTCAGAGCCTAAGATTTTTCCAAAAAAATTTCGATAAGCCCCTTGAGGACCACTATGCAAATAAAAATCAACGGAGAACATTCAATAATAAATTTTTGAGTAAACACCCTTTTTGATCCCTGGCAATATCCACGAATTCCTTTTTAGTCCCTAACAACAAAAAAGGACCAAATTCGTCCCTAAAATTACAAAAAAGGGGTCACGTTAGTCCTTCTGTCAACTCCTCCGTCATGGTCAAACTAACGGTGCCCATGTGGCACGTTAGTGTGATGACGGGGCTTGGACAATTGACACCTTGGATGAGCAAACGACGACGTTTTGTGCATATGGGTTCAGAGCTTTGGAAAGTAAAACACAACGTCGTTTCTTGGTTGATGATGAACCCTAAAAAAAAAATCCTCCAAAATGCAGAATCGAACCTTCAACAGACAAAAATCCCCAAATTGATGAAGCTAACACTAAAGATGAAATAAGCCCCCAAAAATTGTAGACGTTGATGATTGAATCTCGACGACAGTAGAAGACATCTACTGGATTTGCTGGGCGAGGGACAAGATGAGTGTTTCTTCTGGGATTGGGGGATCAAGTGGGAGTTCTGCAATGAGGGGAAGAACAATGACAAGGACCGCCAGTCGGAGGTGCAAATGTGGGAGACAAAGTATTGTCTTTACCTCCAAAACTGAGAGGAACCCAAACAGGGCTTTCCTTGGCTGTCCTAATTTCAAGGTATGAATTTGTAATCTGCCCCTTTATTGAGTTGGAACACTTGCTAACCGTGGTTTTTTTTTTTTTTGCAGGAGAAGAAGCCCTATTATGATTCTTTTAGATGGGTAGATGACATGTGTAATGAACCCATGGAGCTGGAAGAAGCAAGAATTCACACTGTGGAGTTGGATGTTGCTGAAATTAATTTCAAGTTGAAGTATGTGGACATGATGATGAGAGAACAAGATGTGAAGATTACTGAGCAAGGAATGAAGGTTCATCAGCAGGAAAGAAAACTGAATGATGTATACCTGAAGATGGTGGAGGAGTTAGATAGGATGGACAACCAAATTAGAAGTGTTGGTAGGACAGCTAGGGACTTAGGTGCTATTTGTGTTGGTGTGTTCATCATGTGTATGTTTTTTGTTAGTGTGGTAACAGTCAAAAGAAGTTACCCCAATGTATTTTTCCTTGAATGATGTGTAATGAGTTATCAGTTCTGTTGTTATACCAATTAATGAAGAAGGTTGTATTATATGGAGCATTCTGTGTTGGTTTGAATCTGTTTGTGTATAGTATCATATATTTGTGTATCAACTACTGCAGTACTGGATGCTAGATTGTATCTAGTTTGAATCTGTTTGTATATAGTATCATATATTTGTGTATCAAGTACTGCAGTACTGGATGCTAGTTTGCTACATTGTATCACAAACCATCCATGTACAGATATAGATGCATAAGCTGATACAGAAGTTCCATATTGTTATGCACATATGTTAATCATGCCAAAACACGAGGGTCAATTTGGTCCCTCTCAAATTACACGAGGGTCATTTTAGTCCCTGACAAACTGCTCGGGGCCCTTATTGGTCCCTGACCACAGAAAAATAGGACATGAGGGATTGAAACACTTGCAGCCCGAGATTACAAAACAAAAGTGCATAACACATGACTTGGAGGTCCAAGAACTAAACTTTCATAACTCAGTTAAAAAAACATAAAACAGAACAACTGGAACACTGCATTGCTGGAACATTCATCAACCCTGTATAGGCAGAGAAAAATAGGCACATACTTGTATGCTTTTGACCTACAGTCCAAATCAACAAAACAACACAACTTGCTTCACAGAAGTGCATAACAAATGGTCATACAATTTCATAACTCATTTAAAAAACATAAAAATAGGACATACTTGTATCAAATGGATCAACCCTGTCATGATAGAGAAATAGGCACATACATGTGTTGTCCACTTCGTTCAACCAGAAGACACAATTCAGTTACACATAATTGTCCTAGAACTAGAAACTAGTAGTTCATTACAAATAAAAGCCAACTGACAGGAATCAAAAGTAAGGCCTATAAATACAATATGGCCATGCATAAAAAAAAAATTACATTTAAACTATATAAGGCCTCCAAAAACATATGGCCAGAACTTACAAAAAAATCACATTATATGCACTCCTTGTCAATTGACTCATGCACTACTCCCTTGCTCTTCTACAACAGCAGCTCATTTTCTTGAGGATGGCCTTGGTGGCCTGAAACCAGGTATTGTCATGAAGTGCAAAAATCTGCTTCGTGTGCCACTGCTTGCTGCCTTCATTGTCTCTTCAGTCAACACTGCATTTGCTTCTTCTGGATTTGAAGGTGGGCTGCCTCCTCTCAGGTTGCCTTCATGTGGCTAAGAACTACCAACTGTTGAAGGGCCTCCTTGACTATGGGATTTTATCTATGAGTTCGAGCCAATCCTCACAGATTGTGGTCTTGCTTGGCTGTTACCTTTTTTGGAAGTTGGTGGTCCCTTACAACTCTTGGCATAGTATCCAGTCTGACCACATTTAGGACACTTGGCTGCATATGTCCTTTTGAATTTCCTTGTACTGATCCCTTAGTCTTCAGTTGGGTCCTTCTTGATCCCCCCATCCCAGAAGAAACATTCATCTTCTCCCACGCCCAGCAAACGTGGCCCTTTTTTTGTAATTTTAAGGACCAATTTGGTCCTTTTTTATTGTCAGGGACTAAAAAGGACTTCGTGGATATTGTCAGGGACCAAAAAGGATGTTTACTCTAAATTTTTTATAATGGACACATTTAGTTTTGACCAAATGAGAGGGTGTATCATGCTTAATTGCTTGCCTGTTAATAATTTTTTTTTAAGTAATTATTACTTTCAAACAAAGCTTCCTTCAAAACTTAATTAAAAAAATTATTCCTAAAATAAATTAATTTAAACATAAATTATTCTAATCACGCCCCAAGTGTCAACAAACCAACTATAAAAATACCCAAACCCTCATATTTACTTGAGTAAAGAGAAACCCCAGTGTCTAATTTTCCTATAATTTGACTAATTTCCTTGAAAACCAAAAGGAGGAAAGCACGAAATTTTACTCAATCAAACTCTTTTACCTGCTTATTTTTATTTTTATTTTCTCTCCCTGAAACAAAATGGTGATTGCCTGTATCAACTAAAGCACCCACGTTGTTTGTGGTCAATTTTTAGGAGGAGGATATTCTTTTTACCAAATTTTTCCACTATCAACCTACTATTTATTTTATCACCATTGGATTAACATTTTCTCTCTCTTCATAAATTTTTTAACATTCTCTCTCTTAATCCAATGATAATTAAATTGGTAGTAAGTGAGAACTAATACTGTATACTGTACTAGAACAGTATCATTCTTCGACTAATATGTACATAGTACCATGCATGCACTCAATCATCACCATCCAACCCCATTTTACGTTACCGTACCATCCAAATACAAAAAAAACGTCACCCTTCATCCAAAATATACACGTGTAAACATTACCCTCACGCACGTGTGTCCTTTTCCGTCTTTTCGTACACTCGTAGCTCTACGAGCCACGATCAGGTGACGCAGGCCTCCACGGCCAATTCATGCACCCTCGCCGGGAAAAAGAAGAAGAAAAAAAACCCTAACTAGCAATCGGAGAACAATGACGATGAATGGCGAAAGAGATCGTAGGGTTCCCACAAGCTATCCAAGGGGCAAGGCTTCTTGGAATCGATTCTGAGCCATGGCTTCCCTTTCCCGCTCCAGTGAAGGAGGCTCACCGGACCAGGGTGAAGGTCACGGCAAAGACCTTCCAAGTTGTCGCCGCCAAGCCCGTGCTGATTCCACCGGTGCTCCACTCTCTCGACGTCGCCGGCGAAAACCAGGAGAAACGGCGGCAGAGATCCGAGCTCGTAGATCCGGTTCCGCTTCTGGATCCGCATCCAGCTTTCGAGCTTCGCAGTGTACTTCCCGTCGCGCCATTTCCACAGGTCGATCACCATCACGCCGGTGTTGAAGTAGCACGCGCCGCGTCCCTTAAACGACGCCGCGTAGTTAGGGTTCGACCAGAACCTGTGAGTGAAGTAGTTGGTGAAGTTTGCGTGGCAGTACTCTGGCGCGCCGAGCACGTGCGTGCCGAGATCAATGCTCCAGAGCTTCGCCACGTCATCGACGACGATGAGATCGGAGTCGAAGTAGATGATTCGCCGGACGGTGGCCGGAAGCAGGTCGGCGAGGTACATCCGCGCGTAATTAAGCGGCTGGTCGAGAGCGCGGCGGACGGCGTACGAGATCTTGCCTCTGACGAGGTTCGCGTCGAAGAGGTAAAGGTGGAAGGTCAGGTACGGGAACGTGGCGGTGATGATGCGGTGGAGCTCCGAGCGGCGGTGCTTGGTGGAGATGAAGTGGAAAACCACATTCTCAGGGCAGGACGCGTGCTGGAGGACGGAGAACACGCCGGCGATGGAGCCACGGAGGTAGGTTGCGTCCAGCGTCATGGCGATGTGGATAATGGAAGGATTGTGAGCTCGCTTGTCGGCGGCGGCGGTGGACCACGACGTACGCGGGCATTCCCTTCCATTGCGGAATGCCGGCGCTTCACGGAACGTTGGGAGCTCACCGGAGCTCTCAGTTGCCGGAAAACACGCCGCGGCGGTGAAGAAGAGGAACACGAGCGTCTGTGTTAGCGTCGGTGGCATGGTGATGAGTGCAACAGAAAAAAGAAGAAGAACAGAGTATTTTTGTGAAGGTTGAGGGGCATTTAGGGTATTTCGCGTTGATTTAGTTGGGTGTGGGCCCCGTATGGACCAATATGGTAGGAAGCCAGGCTGGAAAGACGCGTCTCCAGGATTTAGCTTCGAAATAAGTGCTATTTTTATTTTTTACGGTGATAACGTGAGATCTACTGTGGTAAAAAAAATTAACGGCTCTGATTTGATGATGGTGTTGAGAATGCGATTGAAACTTTAAGAAGGTGCGTGAGGGCAAAGGCAATGGGTGGGTTTGTCTGCGCCGCTGCACGTGATAAATCAGGATTCACGTCTGAATCTTTCGTTGTTGAAAGAATTGCGAGTTGAGAATGTTAATTGTAATAAACTAATTAATTATTATTTGCCGCGTAATTAACGTGCGCGAGGCATTTTTATTATTTATTAAAGCGTGTTTTAGAGTGAAGAAATAGAGGAAGTGAAGGTTTTGGCAGTTATTCTAATTTGACCGCGGTATTATTGTACGCGGGCAAATTATTGGTGTGACGTGGAATTAATTTTAGAGTTTTGTTAGTTTGTTTCGTATTATTTATGTTGACACGTGACAGTTTGCACGTATGGGTGGAAAATTTTGACTGAGTGGATGAAGCCTGAAGGAGAAGAACGAGGAGTTTGGAATAGGAAGATTGTCCGAATTTTATGATAATAAAGTAATAAATAATGTTTTCCTCTTGTAATATGCTTTGTCTTCTCATCTTTTTTCTTTTGTTAAGGGATTTCATGTGAATTTCTCTTAAAATCCACAGTTCGGAGAGTATGAATATATGCGTGAAAATAGTGTTTTACTAGTAAGCGGTGATCTTAATTTACTGGCTAATATAATTACACACAACGGCAATGTATCACTAAAACCAAAACATCGCATACTACTTATTTATATACTAACTGGCTATAATTTTTATTTCTAAATTTTATTTAATTTAGACTCACATGACATTGTCTTTAGTGAGAAGTGGCGCTAATCACTCTTAAGGAAAATGACATCTCTTTAC